>DWPA01006056.1:0-11288 GCA_018251375.1 Calpodes ethlius
TTCTGAATGATTCTGTGAAATCTTTTACTATCTTTTTAGTTTATAGATTTAGGTTTGTTTTATCAATTAATTTATCGAACTGACTACTGATGAGGTCGAAAAGTCCTCGAATAGCGTCTCGATAAAAGGAGCACAGGTCACCCCGGGAATAGGCGGACTGATGACCCTAAAGAAAATGGTGGGAAACCCCTGGATTCATAGGACTCAGGGCTGGTTGGAATGGCGTCAATTAGGGGAGGTCATGTCCAGCATCTATACTATATATCTTATGGGCAATCAATTATAACAATAGGCTACCTAAATACAACTAAATAACAATTATTCAGTTATTAAAAATATAATTGTAATTATTCAATAAATTTTGATTTTATGTAGAACAATATTAACCGGACCAAGGAGTCTATTATAAAATATATTATCTGTATTAGCAATCTTTTTACGCTATTTTAACGTAAAATATATCAAAGTTATTCATAATTAAGCGGTAATTAATAAGCTCCGTGCTAATGATTAATTAAAATTATCGTTTAAATAGATCTAAAATTTAAAGTTTAGGTCTTCAGTACCATTATTACCTTGGCTTTGAACGCGTCTAAATAATAAATTAAAACAATAAACATGTAAATTTATGATTGACAAAAAATGTACCGTAATGCCATTGGTAGATGTACTTCCGAACAAAAGATTTCAACGACCGCGCGTTCGTTGAGTTTGAATGTAGAATGCGGTCGAATTTAATTTAATAAACGATTTTATGTCTTTATTCAGAATAATATTTTTAAATTTATTTTGGAATATATTACTTAATTACGTAATCGATTGTTTTAAACTTTGTCAAAATATACTTAAAGTTTATAATTTTTGCAGAAAACGTCTTTTGACCCAAAGTTACGGTGTAATGATCACGCACAATAATGTATTAAATAATTATTATATTAAAGCGATATAATTGATCGTATTATGTTTAAAAAAAATTGCCGATATAGATGTAATTACAGCCAATGCTATTGATTCGAAATATCGTCGTACAGTATTTATATTACGTAAATTTTACGCCTCAAACATAATTCCAAACAATAAAGATTCAATTCATGAAACAAGACAATTATCTTAGCATGTAAAAGTAATGTTGTCAGTAAATATTACAGTTGTCTAATTTTACCAAAAAAACATCTATAAAGTATTTGATTCTTCTCTATACGTGACCACAATATGCAAGATATCTGCGATCAATATATTTTACAGAAGATTTCATCTTATTTCGATCCAGTGTCACCCGAGGCATCAATACTCAATTGCAAATGTCCCAGCAGATGCGACCGCATGCGCCAGGACAGGTGTGACAACGGCTTTGCATTTTTTTTATTAAATCAAAGTTTATTGCCATTAATGTTAAGGGTGAATTGAATACTTGATGCGTTCTCTATTAAGTGTGGATTAAACTGATACGCATAAAAAGTCCCGCTTAAATACATATCATAGATAACTGGTTGTTAACGCATAAGTATGATTATTGAATGTAAATTAGCTCTTTAGCGTAAAAAGGATTTCTTTTGTTTACATGATAAATCAGTTATATATATATATATATATACTCATATATTATGAAACAACTATTTATAAAATACTAGTTTTACCCGCGGCTTTGCTTGAATTTTGTTTCAGTAAATCCTATGTTACTTTTAATACCTTCAAGAATATATGTACAAAGTTTCATGATGACTGGTAACATAGTTTTCACCTGAAAGTGTAACAAACAAACTTACATTTGTATTTATAATTAGTAGGAATTAAAATTACTATCATCATCATCACAACCCATAATTATCTTACAGCTAATCTCGGATCTCTTATCATATTGTGAGGGTTACGAGACATCATAGGTCACCACGCTGGCCACGTACGAATTGTTAGACTTTACATACCTTTGAGAACATTATGAAGCACTCTTAGGTGTATAACTTTTCTCACAATATTTACTTCATCAAAACAAGTGATAATTAACTTGTACATATATTTTTTTAATTAGTGATGCGTACCGGATTCGAACTCAGGCACGAGGTCCTGAGAGACGAACGTTTGAATCACTATGCTATCACTGCTGTTAACAATTATAATATTAAAATATAATAAACCCAAGACGATTCATTATGACATACATTCCACACATTTGGTTGAAAAAATAATAATATTATCTAAATTCATATTTAAACCTAGTTTTATAACACAATGTCTAACTACCTCCAAAGAAAAGATTTAGCAGTCATTCCACATAGACAAGTTATCATAAAAATACAAACAAAAGCTCATCTCAAACAAGTATCAAATTACTGCGTCGATAAAAACCCTGTCCAAATATTTGGTATCATAAAACCAATTTTAACTTAATATATAGCACAATCGGCAAGCCACATTTGTATTCATCCAGAATACAGGTTATAAAAACATTATGTTTGTCATTTTAACATCTTTTGTCGAGAAATTAAAAAGATTGCGCTCGCTTAGAGCACACGTCACGTATGAACGCGCTATAATTTGTACCTTCAATAAATTAAAAACTACACTTAATACGTTTCTAACTTTTTGTGCGCCACACATAAAAAATCGTTGCAACCTTGTTTAATCTTCGCGCCACAATTTTCAGGATGTCGTGTAGATAGTTACGAAAAATGAACTACATGGATGGATCACGGAACATGGATCAGAAGGTTAATCTAGTATATTAACATATGAAAACGCGTTGGCATTAAAAATCAAAAATCGATTTCGATCCATCATAAAAAGGACATCAAAATCAATTTACGATCCGACACGGAATAACTCGAGCCAGTCATAACACGGCAGCTATTTGTGAAGAACGAATCATAATCCTAAACGCCACTTGTCAGACGCGAGTCTTTATAATATTATGACAATAAAAAAGTATTCATTGAGACAATAGTAGAGTTAGGACCACAATAAATTTTGACACGCTCCATTTATCATATGCGATAATCATCGACGCTCACCGCTCGCACACGGGGTGAAATTCTTTACTTACGTCATCGTTTCTAATTTATATTAAACATTACCTTTTCTGCAGGCGTTAATTAATAACGCGAACTCATTTAGTAAATATGAATAATTTCGATTTTTTTAACGTGAATTTATACAGAATCTATCACATGACAATGGCCATCTCATTAGTTTGTTATAGATGTAAATATGACCTCAATCGGTCAATATTTGATTTAATGATAACCTGATAATAAAAGATTAAAAATTCTTTGATAAATTCTAAATAAAATTAAATCAGGTCGTAGTAATAAAATGTGTGCATAAGTTAATGTTTATAAGATTTATTTTACCTTTGTTATGAGAAAACCTCATTTTAATTTTTTTGGGTAAAATTAGGAACGGCTCATTTGCACTAAGCGTGTTAGTAATTATAATTACATACATAATAAATGAGCTTAATACTGCTACGGTATCATACAATTTAAAAATACTAATTATGTGCAAACATTAAGTTCACCTAATTTTAGCTTTGTATTATATGAACGTGAATGATGCCAAAATTTAGTTGGTAAAAAGTTTTAATGGAGAAGTGTAAGTGAGTTAATAATAATTAGAACATGTTTAAGTAAAAGATAGTAAGTGTAATCTGTTGTTTTTATTTAACTAGTTGACTAATAAAACAACAATAAAAAACAATGTCCTTAAAGGCACCGACGATTTATTGCCGATCAAAACGGAAACGAGAATTCGAATTATTATTTATTAGTGGTACGCGTCAGTTTCAAATATGTGCAGTTAAAATTAAAAATACGTAATTTAGTATTAATACATTATTGTTAATACAAACTCACGAATATTAATTCGTAATTATAAAGGGATTCAAAGAGACATCATAATGAATCTACCCATAATAATGAGAATACAGTACAGTACAGTATAGTTTATCTCCAATATCGTCACGTACAAATATCTCAGTAACAGTTCCATACATAATTATTTCTAAAGTTTCAAAATCTAAAGATCTGAAGTTGTCTCTACTGTACGGGCGACCAGCATACAAGCCACCGAGCAATCAATGCTACAACCATTAATATAAAAGGGTAATCTTATTAACCCGTGTGCGTCGTGTTCAACAAATCGGCTACATTGTACGAGAAACGCCAATCGCGCGGGAGCCGACGGCGTTCTTCACACGAGACCCAAACATGCCACTCCATTTAACTTTTACGCCCAATTATTCGATCTATTATCGTCGTATAAACATCCTTATTTATGGTACATATATCCTCACACCGGTCGTTTTTATAGCCACTAAAGTATGAAATTGCGCATTAGTATACCTTTCACATCCGAGTTTCATATCAGTGCAGGGCATAACTCGAGATTTAGTTTTAGCGGGTGTTTTGTGATGCACAGAGATGACTGGATGTGATATTTTTATGGAAATATGCGTTATTGTTGGCGGTCTGTCTTCGTTTTATAGCTTCTTGTCACTTTGTGAGCCCGAAATACTGGTATATGGTTAAGTCAAACGTGAGTTCAATTTTTTATTGGGTGAGAGGAGTCAGTGTTGATGTTAAGATTTAAATGTAATTGATTGATTAATTATAAACTAAAGACAGCCATTGCAGTTCGAGAGTAAAATCTGTCGCAGAGTAAGTTAATTAAAATTGTTATTTGTACATATAAATAAAAATAGAGTGTTTGTTAATAATATTGAAATATACGAATATACGGTACATACACAAAAATATATTTTTTTACAATTTTTGTCCTTGTATGTTTGTTCTGGCTAAGCTTTGAAATGGCTGGATCAATTATAACGGGACTTTTACTGGCAGGTAGCTGATGTAATAAAGAGTAACTTAGATCACTAAAACAAAATAAAGTTTAACAGTTTTTGTTTAATTCCACGCGGACGAATTCGCGGGCAAAGCTTGTTTGGTATAAAACATCAAGTTATTTTTGTACACGCTGGCTTTAATGAACCAGTACCTTTTGTTGTTACGTGATCTTTTACGATAGAATTTTAGTGTCTTCGTACATTTATAAGTCAGTATGAGTTATAAACCTCGAATTTTATCTATCACAATACAATGTAATCATTAACTATTTTGGAATTTGCCCAAGGAACTGTACACGTCGATACGTGGAATCGTATTAAGCCACTTACAGAAAGTTTACAAAAAGCCGCTCGGCTTTGCAATTGCGTATTCTGCGTGGTAATTTCGTAATTTACTGATTATTGACTATATCCGTACAGCGTTGATTTCCGAACAACACTTTCAGCATGGTTCTGAGTCTAATAAGCGATTTTTTGTATGCGAGCAATTTGTAAATTCAATTAAGGGCCACGTCTCGAAATATCAACCTTGACAGCGACAGCTGAATGACGTTTTCGCCTACATGCGTATAATGTGATGGTACATCTTCGCGTTATGTTTTGGCTACTAAACATACGTCACGCTACACGGTTTTAGATGCTAGAAGCGTCATATCAATGTCAATTCTCAAACAAATTCAAATAAAATACCTACAATTTGCAGTATAATTTCGTGGCATAATTAAAGTGACCTCGTTCATTAGTGTTGAACGCTTTAAGCTGACATTTGCAGCGCAGAGCGAATTCGCTTTAAACCTTCAGATTCGGGGCTCTTGGGGTAGGCGATTCGAACTCGAATAGTGTTGGGAGACTAATGAGTTTCACAGATATGTTCACGGAGTAAGTATATTATTATATTAAATCATGCTCATACTGTAAGTGTTGATAAGACCCATGCGACACGAAGGTAACGCGAACTCCTATTTTATTGAACCGCACATACCTACAATAACAAGTATATTCTTGCGTATCAGTTAGTTGAAGCTACTATTAAACTTAACGCATCTCTAGTGTGCATTGCGGAAGACATTAATAACCAGCTCATGGAGAGTTTATCTGCTGCGCTGGAAGTAATTCTTTTCACACCAATACGTTAATTGCCAATTGGCGTAATTGCCGCCATTCGGTGAGTGTTATTTTAATTAAAGTCATAAATAAAAAGGTTGATATTTTAACATTCCATACATAACTCGTATGCGCTACTGTGTTATATAAAAACTGCCATTTTGCACTCTAGGGACTGTCTGAACACGAATTGACTTTGATCGAATTTTTGTTGTATACCTATACGAGATTACGACACTTTATTAGCGAAACGAATTGAAGAGTTTCGCCGTTTTTTTATGATTTTCCCGAAAACAAGCAAAACGATAAACATAAATGAGTCAATGATACCCAATACATATGGGAACAATGATTTGGAATTAAAATCGAAATCATTACTACTGTTCTAATAATTTGTAACTATGGTCTTTTGGTATCTTCTTTAAGTTTCTTTTTAATCAAGCTATGTAAGGCTTTGTATTTGATTATAATAACTATTCGTTAGTTACTGGCGTCGTTATAATTGTTAGTGTAGGTTAGTCTTGTTAATGTGTTATTAGTTATTATTAAAGCAATATAACCTATTCTTTATGCCAGTTACTTTATTGGATTGTACATGTGTTTTCGCTTGTCTCATAAAAAAATAAACAGCTCACCCAATTTAAAAACGATTCAGATTATATATATTAAAATAAATATCAACAACACTATATTAACAGTCTTACAATACTTAATAAAATTCTATTAAAAGTCAAAAGAATATAAAGAAAAATAAGACATTACGCATTACTCTTAATAATCTCAATAAAACCGTCCGTAAATGGGTACTTAAATTATTTTACGACCTTTTGTTTCTCAAACGACTTCAGCTACCAAGAATGCTTACGATTTTACGACAAATAATTTGTTTCGCGGACCGTTTAATTGAATAGTCTTTTGAGTGATTCTAGCCATCAAGTTTTATAATCCTTTTTCGAGATTTGCTTCGTGTCTTGATATTACTATTAAGAAAATGTTTCGTATGACTAGTATTTACTAGTAAGGGTGAGTTGAAGAGTCCTGATGCAAGTACACTACTGTCAATACTCAGTTCTTGCGGAGGATTGAGGTGGAACGCCTCATTAGCTGATCCAAAATTTCTCCAAACTTAATGTTATTTTTTTTCGGAGTATGAATTGAATGAAACCTATCATATTGTTTCTGTTTAAATTTATGGAAAAGATGTAAACATTAACATTAACACAAAACATTTTCGATGCTTTTCGATTTTTTAGTGTGGAGCACAAGTGGTGAAAAAATATAATAAATTGATTGTATTACTAGTAAAATAAGTTATTAAATATTTTTACTACGCAGTGAGTAACATAAGCAAGTACTACGAACAAATCCTATTATGCACTATTTTATAAAGTATATAACATTTCCGATATTATAACAAATCCTTTCAATTCCTTATGTTTTTTAGAAACCATTATTAATAGTATATTGTTATTTATCCTCGATAGAACTCACCCAATGTCGACGTCCCGTTGGCACTAATTTACCGTATGCAAAACCTAAGCACAATTATTATGGCATATAAAGCTAGCATAGTATTGTCAGATTAATTGGTGCCGCTGCAACTGTTAAAAATAGCCGTTTTGTTACAATTGCATATTTAATGCACTGTCCGTTTTACGAGCTGTCGTCTTACGCTTTACGGAGCCGTAACAGGACACGTGCTTGGTGAATACAATGATTTGGTTGTTATCTGGTATGGTTTATTGCTACTAGTGTACGGAAGGTCGAGAGGTCTATTAAAAATAAACAAATTAGGCCCATCCTAGTTTGTTTACTCCGGATTGAATTCGATTACGAGGCTTACTTTATTAGTTCAGACGATAATGACTCAATGGTGGCGTCAGAAGTTAATAAAACTAAGTACGCTGAGTGAATCTGAGTACACTGTAGGATAGAGATTTACTCACTATTTGTTCGGCTATTATTAACTTTACACGTAATTCAGTAATCAAACCGAATGCTTAAAGAACTTGTTTACATTTGTACGAGTTTTAAGCAGGGATTCTCAAATTATTTAGTCAACGGACCTCATTTTCAAGATGAACTGCTACCTCAGACAGCCAAATTATTTTTAAAGAGAAAGAATTCTCTTGTTTTTTCCTCTGGCCGAGGTTTCATCTTGTACGAACTTATGAACGCTTATTGTTTTTGTTTATTTTTTTTAACCTACTAAAATATAAGTCATTATTATAACATGTTGGTACAAGTGATCAAACTTATACAGTATCTTTAAATTTCAAATAGAAAATTGTGTTTCTTAATAGGGGTCGATTATTAGACCTGGTCGACCCTTAAAATCAGTTTCGATCAATTTCGTCCAGAAACATGAGAAATCTCAAGGGGTCCATATCGAAAACTTTGACAATCCCTGGTTTAAAGTCCGCTGAAATACTCTTCGAATTGCGAATCGGTCCACTCGCAAAATCAACTCGCAGTAGTTATGGTTTTTCTGTTAACTTTCTTGTTTGCTTCCCAAAAGTTATCTGGTAGAAAACGCTACTCGAGTTTAAAATGTTTTGTAAATTCTATTTCCTGTTTCATTTACAATCAATAGTAGGTATTGGCTGTTAGTTTAGTTAGATTATGTTGAAATGAGTTAAACACTTGTTTTGATGATGAAATAGTCTTTAAACAAGGGCGTCGCTAGATTTTTTTCAGGGAACTATAAATGGATTTATCTTCATAATACTGTAAGTATTAACTATTATTGCAAAAGTAACTAATTAAAAACATCTTTTCTATATATTTTTATCTTATCGGCTGCAGCCGGTAACCATGTGTCTAAAGTTCTTCATAATGTTCTCAAAGGTAACGTACGCCCAACTTTATCATACGTATCCTTAAATTTCTCATTTTTATCAGAAAAGTTATGAATTGTAATTAACCTTTTCTTTTGTTTGCTTTATTCGTGTCTAAATTTTTTTAATACCCGTAATATAAAACTAGATTAAAGATCTCGAATATTTCTCTGTGCCAATGTTTTGTACCTCCAGAAAATTTCGAGGAAAAATTGCGATATAACCTAAAAGGTAAGGAAGAAATGTTGGATGTTGACGAATTGAGGTGAAACGAAATACTTTTTAAAGTTAGTCGTGCACCTGCCCGAGTTTATTAATGCGGGAACTACCGGCGTCAGACCGTTATTATAACTAGAGTTCCACCAAGAAATATAGTTTTGAATGGGTGCTTACTTTACTAGTTCAGGTTTTAATTAATGTTCAGCTTCAGAGAATTTTTTATTATATTTATAAGTAGGTATCTATAATCTATCCGTAAATATTATAGTACTTACTGTATTAGAAATATATTTCTGTCACGAGCTTCGTAACTTAGATATTAAACTTGTTCAGATAAAATGCAAAGACATATATATCCGCTTATATAAATAGGAGCTAAATAGGGAGAAATACGAACGAAAGTATAAAAGATATTTTATTTATTAATCCAGAATTTAATACTACAAAATATCATATTCAGTAATTATTTTCTACATCAATTCATTAATATAAGTAAAATTATTAAAGCGCTGTGGTTAGCGCCGCACATTATCGAGAAATTAATATATTTGGTTTTACATATAATACATGATAATCTTTTATAAATATTCATGGGAAGATAACGAAAAATATGATAATTTGAAATAATGACTGCAATATCTCTTCAGTATTCTAGGGTTTGTCGTCTAAGTTTTCATTTCTCTGGCTGTTGCGTCCTTGGGAGTTCACCCTGATTTATTACGGCTTTATAGCAAACCTGCGTGTCGACGTGCACAATATTTCTTTATAATATAAAGTTGTACAGAGAAAGGCCCGTTCAATTTCTCCTGCTTGGCGTGTTCTTCTATTATTTAAAAAGCTTTCGGCCTTTGAAAGATAAATGGCACCGATCTTCTTTCTTCTTAATTATTTTTGTACTTGAAAGGAGATACTTTTAATCTAGTTCTATTTTTAGCAAAATTAATGTCTGTTGATGAGATTTACAAACAATGGAGAGATCTCAAATATTACAGATATAAATTCAGCGATTTCTAGCGGTTCTTGCCAAAATTTTCAAGTTGCTAGCTTCTTTGAAGTTGGCTTTTTTTGTTAGTTTTCTGCTAATACTGATGTACAACTTTACATGTGAAGTTATAAAATAAGTCTAGAAGCTAATAGTGTTCATTAAGCGGAGATAACGCGATTCCGAAGATAATCTTGATCTCATTATGTCTATGATGTTAATCAAATTAAGTTGTGGGATTTCCGTCTTAATACATATTTATATTGATCGTGGTGGGACTGTTAAGCATACTAGCATGGTTTTTATAACACGAAAGCATCTGGATGGACCTTGAAATAGGACTGGTCTAGAAGATGAACGGAGTTAAATACTGCTGCTTCTGGAGGCTTCATTATTTTTGTTACTGACAATCAGTAAACAGAATTTTAGTGAAAAACAAAAACTTCCACAGCTTAGTTAGGTAGTTGAAACTCTACGATTCATTCCTACTTATTCTGCAGCGGAGGAAGTTCCTTCAAACATCTTTCTCCGAAGTTTAATAAAACGAGAAGGTAGACCGTATTACCTATAGTTTATTTTACGTAGACTGAACCACAGAGTGTTTTAATTGAGGATACTATGATGTTAAGGGCATTTTTAAATTATCTCACAATCATAGTTTGCCGTGACATCTCTCGATAAAATAAGGTGTCAACAATTATCCACTTGATTACCTTATGCTTATATCATACAAGCTCATATATTATGCCATTATGTAAATCGTGTATCCATCCTGCATACTAAATCAATGAAATATCTAAGACATTAAACAGTTGAATTGAATACATAGAATCGCGCCCAACGATTGTAATAGTCCTTAATAGTTCTTTTTTACGCATAAAATTACAAGTAGACGTATAACTTTTAACTTAAATTGCTGTGTCTAGATTCAAATCCACTTTGTAAAAGCAATTTCAAATAAGAATCTTTTCATTTGAAATTCAGAAGTTCGTTTAAATTCTTTGAAATCCCGGGTTTCAGATGGGATACATGCACATTTTATATTCCTTTGAAATGTATCGAGCTCTCTTTCGTTTTAAACGAGGATATGCTACGAAACACAGTTTACATTTTGCTAGGGAGGTCCAGAAAAGACAATTGTGTCGATGTAAAGCATTATCGCAACTTTTCTTTACATGTTCGACTTAATATCCACAAACGGATATAAATAAATAAACGCTAACACACTCATACCCACGCAGTAGGATTCCCTCTGTCGCAGGTGGCATGGACAACACAAATAACACGTCACTAACACCCATGACCT
>DWPA01006057.1:0-11287 GCA_018251375.1 Calpodes ethlius
CATCGCCCACAAATAGATACTCGTATAAGTCACACCAAAATATCACCAATTGCCATCTACAAAAGTTCGGGACGACTGTAAAATTATTATATCAGTATTTTTTGCATTACCGCTCAAACATTCATATATTGCTTCAATGTTTCCTCTATTTAAGAACTTAATTTAAATGCTTTCGCATTATAGACCTAGCCACTATAGACATGAACACAAGATATTTTCTTGTCTAGAATCCAAATTAATATTAAACATTGAATACAGACGATAACGCGGTTGGTCGCTAGTTTCGAGCATTTCCAATGCCTGGACACAAATAAATGTTCAATATTATCTTAAACCAATCTCCGGGCGGGTGCCCGCGCTGATATAATCTGAGACGCATCTGTCACGTCTTATTAATGGCGCGGCACAAATCGTAAGAGACACGCGGGACGAGCTACTCCCGTTCGGAAAAATACTAAAGTTTTCTACATTAGACGGAGATATTTCTTATTTTGTATCGAATGGTTTGTCGATATATATAATTGAATTTATTCGAAACAAGGGTTACTTAAACGGCTAAGGATATAAATTTCTATAACTATCTGATCAAATTTTACATATGTACGCAACATTAGTGTGTCAGCAATGTCTGAGTGTCTATCACACCTGTGATAACGACATGTTTTACCAGTGAATATTTTCGCTACAACGTGGGAAATTTTATCTCACATAGAGAAGAAACTGTATTTTCATTCATGTGCGCTTGAAAAAATTTTTGTGCGACTTTTTGTCGCGTCGCTTTTCCATATGAGAACTCATTTATGCTATTCATGCCACTCACGACTGTGTTTTATTTGAAGTAATTAAGCGTAATGATTTACGATCTGATATATTTATATAATATAACTCGACGATGTCGTTATTGCATTATTATTTATTTAAAAAATGATAACTAAATATCGCAATTGTTGTATATTACCAAATGTAAAATATCTTCTCGGTTAAGATAAGCCTTAAGAATAGAGTTGGTGATTTTTTATATTTGCATTTATCCAAACAATGTCATTGGAATTATTATTTCGTATACTTTAAATGAGAAATTATTGTATATCCATATAATTGATTTTTCTTGCGAAAATGGAATTGGGGTTCTCCAACAGTTCTGACGCATTTTTATATTTAGCTAGTCTACTAAATAATGATCTAGAGAAGTATGATTATGTACGACATTTAAATGTGATCTGTTGCTGAATAAAGAAGCAATGATATCTAATCACGGTACACAATAAAAGCTATCCTAGTGAAGCTTAATCGCTTAAAGTAGTTGGTTAGAAAAATAATATCGGATCAATAAGTCTAAAAACGTTATCAACTTATTTGCTATTTCCTAACTATTAATAAAATGTTTATCTTTAAAATAAATAAATATTTGAAACCTTACATTACAATAATATATTATTCAAAGTGAAATACTCAACCGCTATTCGCTCCTACCTTAAAATTGCATTACTCTTTACACACTAGGTAGTTACCATGTTACCGATATTAGATGAATGCGTGATATGTAACGACGCGGCGTCGACCCAGACGCTTACAAAAGAGAAGTCTTCGAGTAGACGTTGTTATCAAACGAGAAAAACAAATTTTTTAAGTTATAAGTGAATCCTTTACTCAAATCCTACCGCGTAAGTAGTTCGTAAAGAGGTCGATAGGTGATGAAGGCTTGTAGAAATAAATAAATAAGGTAATGTCTTAATTATTAAGATTAAATTAAATATGGACTAAGACCACGTAAGAGCGAAAGTGTACCTTTATTTTTCTTTTACTAATGAGCTTTGTTTGATTCTAAAGTATAAGTACAATCGTCACAAAACGTTTTATATTTGACAACAAGTTCCTTCGCATGATAAACACGTAAGTTCTCAATTACATATTAGTCCTTAATATTGTTTCTATGAAAGTTAATTATGATTCCTATTATTGTTTCAATTAACATAATAAACTAATAATTTCGAATTGTAATCTAACGCATAATTCTTTTTGCAATCTCCTCTGAGATAGGAAAATTTAGTTAACAATCCGCTTGTGAAGATATTGAGAAGCTTAGATCGATAACTTTGTAGCACAGTTGATTAATTTTTACGAGATCTGAAATTTTACGAAGCTTGTCACATTTTTCCATACCAATATTTTCACTGGGTCAAATAAATATGCAGCAGTTTCACGACCAGATGAATTTCAACTCGATCATGGCCGATAATTAGTTTATGCAAGTCATTAATGACTGCAGCGTACACTTTCTGTAATATGGAAATGATAAATTAACCTCCACTTATTGTTTTAAATATAAATGAAATGTGACCTGCATGTTTTTGAAATATTTTGTTAAGTAAATATTAATGGATTACGAGTAACGTTAATTTCCAACAAAATTTAGTTTCTACAGATTTGTAGGTAAACTTTATGCTCTTAAGTAAATGGAGAGAATTCTGTCGTGCAATAATTGCCTAATAGCGGTTGTGTTCCGGTCTAAAGAGTGCTCTTGCCGCTCGCTTGAAAGGCGATTACTTGTCCTCAGAGGTAGAAATACATCTGTGACTAAGCTACACTTCCGATCCCAAGATCTTTAGTCTTCTTATTAATGAATAATAACAAACTGATATTCTTATTGACACATAATACTAACAGCACTAAAAAGCTAACTACAGTCCCTCCTGCAGTCCTATTTGATGTTAGTCGTGCCTAGGCGGTAGGGAGTAGTTGCACTGCGAGCACGATATTGTCCTTATTCTATAATTAAAAAGAATAAATGTTTTACGTACTATTATAACTACATTGTTAATCGAATCGAAATTTGTAGATATAAACAATTTGGTGTATGTTAGCGGCACTTTTAGGCGATTGTCATTTGATCGTGAGATTCTTATGGTTCTGAAAATATTTACATCCAAATAAGAACGCAAGCAATAATTATGATTTCACCACTTGATTTGATGTATCTAACTTCAGATTCAATAACGTTCATACTTTGAATTGTGAATTTCGGCCGATTTCTGAAGCCCGGTGAGATAAGATGATTCGGTACTGTTATTATTATCTATACGTTTGTCACAGATATGTACGAGTTTTTAAACTCGTGGAAACAATTTAACTGTCACCAGATTCCCCTCGTTACGTGTCCGCTGAATGATGCCACGTGCTCATTCCTCTGTAGCGGTTCTAATTGGGACTTAATGCGCCATCTGCTGTCAATTATATCTTACCATTGCTTTGTGTTTCTGTATTTTTTGTTGTTGTGTATTTTTAGCCATTAATTTCTTTCACTCTGTCTTTCCTGTTTTGGTTTTTTTGACTTGCAGAATGTTGCTTTACGATTTTTCATATTAGTGTAGTTTTTAAAATTTATTTTTTCGGCACTTATAACGATTTCATCGGTTTTAACTATTTCGTCATCATTTCCATTTTCATGATCGCGTGTATAATTAAAATAAGAAACTTCATTTACGTTTAAACTGTATTCCACATCTCTTACGGCTTCAGTACATTTTAAACTGCCATAAAACCGATTCCCTGCTAAGAATCTTCAGTATTTTTTGCAACACTTGTCAAAGCCAGGGAAGTTCGTTCCGTGACTACACGGGGTCCAAAAAGAGCGCACGGCTGACAGTTGTCACATTCACTCGCGGCGTAACGTTGCTGGCGTGCGCCCAACCCCCACGAGTCTGGAAACCGTACAGAGTAAACACCTAGAATTGATTTATACAATGGTGGATAAAGATTAAGCTAATTATAACATATTGCAATATCTTAATAAAATTTTCAAGTAAACCTACAAATAAAACTCGTAATTCGTGTAATCCTAATATAACGTTACTACCGGCTTATAACTTTACTACTGGCTACCTTGCTAAGCCAAAACTCTTAAGTGCTTATATCGTCTGATTGACTTTTTCTGATAACATTGTGTGTCTATAATTATAACTAGGAAAAATGTATAAGTTGAAAAAATAGAACTAAATAATGGAATGGAAATAAGTTTTGCACAAAATATTAACAATAGACAAGCTTAATGCTAATGTAGTATTTTGTCTATCACAAATAATGTTAATGGATTGAAAACAAAATGTCAGACGACGGATGAGAAACATGTACTTATTTTTCTTTTAAAAGTAGTAGGCCCAAACACGTAGAACAATAAACACTTACAATTAGTGGTGTTAAGATTCAAGGAAATTGTATGAAGCTTCTCTGTGCAGTTTCAACAGTCATAGGTACGACCAAACCCTACATCGAAGCCCTGTGCGATTTGGTTTTCTTTTTTGGAAACTTTCAAAACTGTTTGATTTTAGACGTTTAGTTTTTTTTTAGCCAGAAATGTATCTTCACTTCAAGAACTAGTTTCTACTTAAATTTACAGAGTAGTTCTATTAGCACATTTATCACAATCCATTGGACTAAGAGACTTCACGTGGGTTTTTACAGAATATAACAATTCAAACAATTCGTATTGACAAATACAAAAACGAATTATGTAGAGAGGCGTGAGAAATTTTCTCAATGATATGCCGATAAATCTTTTAATTAATCATAGAAAGCTCAATGACGATAAAGAATGTATTGAATGCCATAACGGTATATTAAGTGCCGACTAAGGTAATCATTTATGTATTTAATATCGCAAACGCAACCTAACGCATTACAATAGTCACAGATAACAATTTCTAGTTCAAGTCGTTCTCACATTTCATCGCCTCTCACTTTATCTTTGTTTACAATAGGAGATATGAGTTAAAAAGCGTCAAAGAAAATTTCTCGCCGTTAGAAGACAATGGTGGCATTGTAAGCAATTTAGGTTAGTACAGTTCACTCAACTTTGTACCATGCTCCTGCGGGATACACAAACCCTTCCCTATCTACTGCAAGGTCTTGTTCATCAGAATCTTTTTCCACAACTTCTCCAACGTTAGCATCCATTGCTCGTTTTATTGTAGCTTTGATTAGGTCTTCTGTTTTACACTTTCATTGGAAATCGATTAAAGAAAAAATGTCGCAATTGAGAAATAAGCTTTGATGTCATTGGTGTCATAGTAACCCGATACCACGGAACCTCATGTGGTTTACTCGACAAACACAATATGAAGTGACTATTGACTATTCTCGTTCCCAGAGCCGGTAACTTTTTTTAATTTTGCATTTTCTATATCGAGGATGCGTTTCGAATTTCAAGGGGGCCGTTGGTCTGTTTGTCCCTTCTATTAAATAGGAAATAATAAGGGCTTTTGGAAGTATGTATCAAATTACCTACCTACAGTATTAAAACATTGATTGACAGATGATCAGTGCCTATTGAATATTTTTGATTCCATCAAGCCTTCGTGTTCAATGTAAAACAAAAGGATGATGAATATTCGCTTTATTTGCATTTTCATTACGGGTTTTTGCATAGTTAGTAATTTAAATTCAAGTTTTTATAGCGGTAAAACGTGTAATAGAGAGTCTTTTCTAAATTTTAATTGTATTAAAAATATATTTATAGAAAATGCAAAAATAATTTAAATTACTAATGAAAGTGCGTATATTAGGAGAAATTTATAAAGTGCTGTTTTATTTTAATATAAGTTGATCTACATTCAATCTATTGTTACCAAGTAATCAACCTTTGTATCGGGAAATATAATCTCTACATTCACAATACAGTAACCGCTCTCGTAATAATTGATACTTGTTTTTATCAGGCGTTTTATACATGTGTACAGGGGAAACCGTTTAAACCTCGTTCACGTACAGACATAAAAATCGTAAGAAAATATATACTTTTTAGATCCACACGATTTTTTTTACAGTTATGTTCACTTATTTTACACTTATCTCATGTTACACTTGGACTCAAACAGACAAAATCTTTATTTTATTTTACGAGACATACCTACTACAAGTAACCAAGGCTACTTCAAGAAGAAGAAGCAGTTCTTGAGTATGCAGTACTTACTTGAATTATTTAGATATAATTAACTAAAATTTCGCCACATTTTAATCCTCTTTGTTCTATGCATTTTAATTATTTATTTATCAATTTCCGCGGGCTTTTGTGACATTTGAGGTTAATGAAATCAATTCGATTGCATCGAGTAGAGCTTTGATGTGGTTAGTATCTGACGCTCGTGGATTTTGAACGATAATTATTATATTGTCTAGTATTATATACAAGTAAAGAGTTAATAGAAGTAGATTTATAATCGAATTTACAGTTTTTGCTTACGTTTTAATTTACACCTTACAATAATATTATTTTAGATCTGTGTTGTATTATTTTCCATATCTACAACCATAAAAAGAACTACGTAAATTATTAATAATAATAATATTAAATTTAATTGGTTTCGTCACCATAATACATTGAAGTTTACATTTTTTTATATTGTGAGACACTGGTGCCTAGGCTACACTTTGGCATGTGGCCATACCACGCTTCCATCCTAATTTATAATTTCATATCGTGGCAAGTAATAGTCGTATGTAATATCTAATCATTTGAAGGAAACCTTTAAAAGCTATAAAATTGTGTCCAAAAAATATTCACCCCATTTTCATTATATTTGCCGGTCAGGTAGCACGTTCCATTCTCAAAAACAAACACACTCCCACATTTGTATGCATGTCGGCGATCGTATGTACACAATATTACTACGCACGTACATATTTTTTATGCTTCACTTTACATCAATATCATATTATGAAACTAACCATCAAGACATTATGACTCTATGGTAGTCAATGAGATTTTTTTAAATATATCTAATACATTTATTACGCTCTAAGATTAGGTAACCTATAATATGGTATAAAATAAATTTATAAATCATCTGTCATTCAGTTCAGTTGCTTATCTAAATGTAAGTAACCTAAATTCCATACAAATGTCCAAATTAAAAGGTTCAGAGTATGTTCATGATAAGACACATATTTAAATATCGATATCGATGGATTCCCTAACTTCAGTTGGCTTAATTTTAAGCTTCATAATCTTTTTCTAATCACGATTAAAATGGATGTGAATATTTGTCTGGCGTCAAGGTCCAGGTCGATCGAGGTTATCAGTCCATCTAATCTCCTGATCTAACGGGCTATCGCTTTGCGATACGCTATCTGATTTTCAATCGGATGCAAATGCAATCTCAACGACACCTAACTTATCTCAACTGATAAACGCTTTGAGTCTTGACAAGGTAAAGTATTTCTAGCATGTTAGAGCAAAAAGCTCTGTTATATTAGGGTTACACGGAACCAGTAAACTAATGGAAACTATAGTAAAAAGTCCCTAAACTTATAGGATATAAACTATTTTTCTTGTACTTAAGGACAATTTTTGAATTTAGTATAATTATTATAGAATTTGCGCTAATTTTGCCGTATAGTGACTAAATTGATTGACTAAAATAACATTTTTAATTTGAATATTATCTGAGATGTGTTCAACTACGTTTAAAAGAAAAAAAAAATACTGTCAATTTTTGTAATAATATATATATATATGACTATAATGTTATATTTGATCTGTTTAAATCTAGGTTTTAGTTCACAAGTTGAAAAATAATTAACATAGTTCTGTCATACTGTTAAAGGTTGATTTATGAAGAAATTAAGATTTTTTTTTTTACATAGAATAAGTCAGTGCTTGACTACTATCCCACCTGATGGTAAGTGGCGATGTAGCCTATGATGTTGTGCGCACTAACTTATAAAGAGCCTTCCTTCAAAAGTGAGGACAATATATGCACTTATAGTAAATTAAAGTTACTAATTCAGCTTCCAACCGCGCAAGTTCTAACGAAGTTTAACTCAGGCGACGCTGTAACGATAATAAGATACTATTTGTACCGTTTTTAGACTTTGAATAAAATTATTGTACTCTTTTAATAACCTTAATCTTACACTTCTCAACCCTAAATAACATTTAGTAAGTTATAATACAATAGTATTATTATTCTGAATACATTAATGATAAATAATAGAGTTAAGTTAATTTATTAAAATGACTATAAGATTACGATACGAGAATATTTAAATTAAAACATTTATCAAATACTTAATCTTATTCCTCATCCGAAGATTATTTGACTTACTGTATCATGGAATTAAATTAATGCCTTTCCTTAATTCAAACAGTGCTATATAATTCTTGATTCGGAATATAGAACCGTCTTTGAATGAATTCGTAATATGAAAAATTAGATTAAGTATTTACGACAAAAATAAATTGCAACTTACATTGAATAAGGTTTTTATCTTTTTATGATAGGTATAAAAATATCTACAATACGTGTTTGCTACAATACCGTTGCATGAAAAGAAAGGACAAAACGAGATGCAGTAGGTGTGAGTAATGATGACGATAGTAGACAGTAGTGCACGGTTCATCCACCTCGAAGTTTCTGTTTGTTGAGCAATATTACTAAAAGTTCTCGGAAAAAGAAGTGTAGGTCGCCTCGCAACCAGATGGACTGACGCCTTGAAGAAGGCTGCATGTATTCGCTGGATTCAGAAGGCTCAGGACCGGACTGAATGGTGCAAATTAAGGGAGGCCTATGTCCAGCATTGGACTTTCAAAGGCTGATAGATAGATAGATTTGTTATTAGTAAATGCTGCTGACCTATTGTCCTATCTGAGCGACGATAAGCGACATATCGCGGCTCACGACTTATAATAAACACAACACTGATCTACGCAATGGTAAGTGCTATGCACACGTTCATTCGGCGACTACACGGTGTGTTTTCTTGACGTTGGTATGTCGTGTGAACAGTTTTTGCGTTTTCATACACTTTCTGTTGTCGTTGCGGTCGAGTTCGATCGCATACGTCAAAATAACGTACCGTTTAGTCGCCCTGGGATTTCAGCGCAAGTGATTAATATAGAAATTGTTATTATTGACGTAATGAAGAGCGTACCGTCATGTCACTTTGTAATATTTCCCTCACTTAGGACATCTAGTAAAGTAATCTTTAAAACAGTTTTGGAAACAGTCAACATGTGGTAAAAAACGATAACATTTTACAAGTTATAGAATGTTACTCTTTATTATATTTCGTCAATATATGCTCGTAACTGTGGTTGTGGTTGAACAACATTGAACAAAAATGAGTTAGCAAATGTTATAGAATGTTATCGTGTTGCATAAAGTTGTTCAACTAAAAATAACTGCGATAATCAACCTCTTGTATATCTACAACTGTTAAGAGGCAAAAAGGAGCAATCTGTCTAAACCAAATGCAACAGACTATAAAAATATATTGCCTTTGGGTAGTAAATAGTTGTAAAGGTGCCCTGACATATAAACCATTGTCAACGACGTAACAAATAGCTGTCATTAGAATCTCAGTCGCAATCAGGAAAGCTACTCCTCGCCACTTTCGCGTCCGGTGTTCACACAAGAAAGCCACTGAGACATTAATTACACCGCGATCAGACAACGCCGTGTGGTATGACGCAAGTTATAAGTGATATCATCAAGTTATCATCCAAACCTTAATAATTATAAATAGGTATGTATTTTCTATCAATATGACGTTATGATCTTAAAGTCTTTAATTGTCAATTGGGAAAATTATTTTTTATTACTAACTATCTATGAAATCATGTTATTGGTATGGAATATAAAAGTTTTTTTTTTTTCTAAATATTATGTGAATCAATAATCACCTTATTAAAATGTATCAGTTAGTGTTGAAGTGTAATTTGATTTGAGCATAAACCTTAAAAAACGGACTAATATACGAGCAATATACCTACTTAATTATAACATGAGTGCATTTTAAATAATTATACGATTTTTAAGATCTGTTCAGCAAATATCACAAACTTCCCGACAAGTCCCTCAAATTTAACCTTGAAGCCACTATCCACTTCGACGTTATAATTAAGTTAATTTTAAGATACAGAACCCGAATGCTGATATTTGTTAGTTTACACCACGCCACATAAAGCGCAAGACCACAATGCATGGAGTCCATTTAATCTCGAGGGATTTAATTGCAGCACCTTACAATTCAACTGCAGGAACCATTTATTGGCAAAAAGATTTATCGTTGGCGTCGCCAATTGCTTGGACACCCTTTCTTTTTATTTCTCGATTTGCAGTAAATCCTTTGTCTTTAGGACGTTGTTAATAAATGTTCTAGCGTTTCATTTGCTCTTATTATTTGGAATCGTTTCTATGAAGCAAATGTTTTAATGATTGCTCCATAGGACTTGTGGACCAAATAACAGAAACTTAATCCTAAAAGTAATCCTTAAGACATTGAAATCATACACAGCATATTCAATGTATATAAACAACGTGACGAACCATTTGATGGTATATGCCTAGTGTCAGATATGAGCATGGGCGACACCAATGGCATCACCGACCAGGAAAGAAGAAAGAAATAAAAGAAAAAAAGGTTCAGAAACCACTCGCCATGTGTAACGCCACTGCTGCTAATAATGACGCTCAGAGGCGGTGATCATATACGCAAGCTTAGAAGGATGGTATCTAATAAAGAGGACCGTATTTCCAAATGTTTGAAACAAAATAAAAATGAGTAACAACTACCTATATTATAGAAACCTATACTTCAATATTAGGTGGCGATATTAGGTTCAAGAATAAACATCTTAAGAACTGAACACAATGACTAGTGAGTGCAGGTTTTGGACTTCGTTGATTTCGCAAGGTTATCAATTTTGTGGTTATAAAGCCCATACCGTAGGTAACTTTATAACGCAGGACATAATTCATACTATAAAATTTTATTTTTAATACCTTTTGGGCTGAAATAACTTCATAAATTGGATTTAGTCAGTGCTGCTGGCGGACTAAAGTTCTCTACAAAAAAGGATGTAATAAAATTCGTGAATATCAACCTGTGCTAGGTACTCCTGAATCTAGGTAAAGCTCTCTCCGTTAAAAATTTACCATTTTAAATTACGTTGTGGGCCGCAATCTGCTATTCGTTTTTTTATTAACATGAGGGGTATCGTTAATTTTTCAACAGATGAGGGATGGGTTTCCTCGGTAATACCCCTTTAATTGACATTTGGAAAGCTGTCATCCGAGCCAGATGATTTTTAAACTTAAAATCTTTTCATCTATTGAATTTGTATTCGACTATCTTGATAATAATATTTTGAGGGTATGCTGAAAACGTGCACAAACAGTTATTGAAATCAAAGTTCCTCACTGAAGTTGTTCTATATTTGAGGTTAAATATAAATTAATCATATGTAACGTCAGTTTTTAATTTGTAAAAAATATTTAATTGTATATTA
>DWPA01006058.1:0-11287 GCA_018251375.1 Calpodes ethlius
ACGCCAAATATGGGATGTATACGCCCAGCAGTGGACTTCGAAAGACTGATAGACTTTCTACTCCATAGTATTCTTACTATGGAGGAATTTTAGTTACTATATATTATTTGTTTAACTTCCAACAAAGTTGGATATAACTTGTACGAGTACGACATCCATGACATATCCATGACTCGACATTGCATACACTTTTACGTGTACGAAATTCACCATGTACAAGATATCCCGGTATCCGGGTACCCCATGAATCTTATTTTGAAACAAAGGTACATTTATATTTCAGAACTTTGATTTCAACGAATTGGAAAAGTCAACGGAATACGACGGCGGCTTCACGGCGGAATCACAAACGATAAAAGACTTTTGGAGCATCGTACACAGCTTGTCGTTCGAGGATAAAAGAAAGCTCCTGCAGTTCACGACGGGGTCGGACAGGGTGCCGGTGGGCGGACTCAGCAACCTCAAGCTGGTCATAGCGAGGAACGGGCCCGACTGCGACCGGCTGCCCACCGCCCACACCTGCTTCAACGTGCTACTACTACCCGAATACGAAACCAAGGAGAAACTTCAAGACAGACTGATGAAGGCCATTAGCTACTCCAAGGGCTTCGGCATGCTTTAACGTCCCGGTGTTAGTCCTCACAGAACAATCAGTTATAAAATGCCTATTGTTGTAAATGAGCCATTATTGGTGGCGTCCTCTTTGTAACATTATGAATTAAAGTTTTGTTTTATTTATATACATCATATTATACACATTTTATTGTTGTGATAATCCCTTTGAAGCTCATTTTCAAATATCTAGTATGTAGAAAATAGAATAATAAATGAACCAAAATGTTAACACTGTTTTACGTGTGCATTGAATAATTTATAAGTGAAGGTTGAAGAATCAAAAATAATCCAATCTAGCTCAATCTTTCCTAGAGTAAATTGATAACTTACATGGTCAATGGTATCTAACAAACGATTATCCAGCTAATTATTATTACCTCTTTTAGATTAATACGGATTATTAATCCAAAAGAGATATTTAAATCCGTGAAGCACACCCGAAATTCTGACACACATAAATCTAGGTTTATTTGAGTGTCGTAGGTACCTTTTTTATTTTGATATGGTAAAATAAAAAAAGGTTATATGGTAACCTTTTAAAATGTTGAAGCGATGACTCTTTTTACTCTTTGGTACCTTCATGGTACACCAAAATCATCAAATTGTCTTAGTCAAGTGTTTCGTAACGATAATTTTGTTTTTTACGATTCTGATCTCCGCCCTACCCTCCTGGGACTCCCCTCTACAAAAACGACGGGACTCTAAACATAATAAAAAGAAAACATTTTTATATTAAAAGGTTCTTATGTATTTTCAAAATCAAAATTTATAGCAACAATTATAATACAATATTTGTACATTTATAAATATTTAATAAAATTACCAAAAATTATATTAGGAACTTTATATAATTAATAAACTTTTCAACATTTCCATCGTCTCGAATGGAGTACAGGGTAAAATGACCACGGATGTTTTGAAGTTTTTAATAAATATCTAGATGAGTCCAGAACCTTCTAGAATAAAGGTCCCTTATTACATCTTTAAAAAAACTGAACCAAACGTATTGTGAAGTTACAAAAGTTATAATTACGACGCAATGATCTTATGTCCGGGTAACATAGTCTTGAGGCGCAGGTCGTGCACGGCGAGGGGGAAGGGGCGGCGGCAGGGGGGCGACGAGGGGTGGGGCACCGTGACGTCAGCGGACGCACGCCGTGGATGCTGATGGAGTCTGTTAGTAGGCGTAATGTTACTGAATTTTACAGCTCGCTTTAAAAACTTAGTGGCAAAAAGCTTATTTTTTAACAACGCTCAGACATTGAAGGCTACATTTGCGGTAAATTCAGATAAAATATATCAAAGCTTATAATATTAGTACTTATTTCCTTGCTTAAAAACAACATACACGCAGCCAAGTTCCCACCTGTGTTTAGCATCGCACGTGCACGCCGCAGTGGATATGGCAGCCGCGGCCGCGTGTCGGCGCGCGTGCCGCGAGCACACCCGCTGCGGTTCCGCCACCTCGACGGGCGCGCCTGTCAGCCATGCGGGCGCACTCCCGCGCCTCGAGGAGCGCGAGAGCGACGCGTAAGTCGGCGCCGCTACCCTGTCCACCTGCCGGGAACATTGTAATGTGGCCTAGGAGTGATTACTACTCGGTTGTCCAGAAAGTTCGTGCCGATGTTTAAGGACAATTAAAGCGCAGCTCCTTCAGTAACGAAATTAACGAACCGTAACTAAACTTTCCAAACGTGGCTGAAACTATCTCTTTTAGAATGTGTACGGTGTACACATGCCATTTGTTTTCCATAATTGTGATAAATTCAGTCAGATCACACGCGCTACTGCCGAAAATCGGCACGATCTTCCGGACACCCAAATAACATTTGATTATTTTTTGACTGGTGATCTGTTATAAAAGATCAATTTTGCTTCGGGCGTGCGTCGAGTCCGTAACGCTGAACATGTAGAACAATAAGTAAGTTGTAATAATCTGCCTGCTAAAGCGCCAACGCCCAACCCCATATACGAACGAAAGTGTAACAAATAACATAAAATAATTTATAACAGAAGGAAATACACGCATATATTTATTTTTATTCATCGAATGATAGGTGGGTATCCTTCAACTATGTTATAGCTTCTACAAGACACACTCATAAGCCGTTTTGGCTAAGAACTTTCAAGCGGTTATTTAATATAATAGCTACATATCTATAGAAAACATTTATTAATTCTCGATCTAAATCGATAGATCTCGATAGATCTAATTGACGATAAAGCAATTATTGTGTATAAAATAATAAATTATAGTTTGTAAGTTCAATTTAAATTAACTTTTTTTAATAACTGCCAATATAGTGTACGATATATCTATTGGTTATTTATGTAAGACAATTAATAGCCAATACCTCGAAACCGCAGGCTTTACGTCGGCGTCGACGCGGCGTGACCGCAACGGGCTCGTTGCGTTTCCTGCGCGCCGGCTGCGCGTGCGGCGACTGGCCGAACAGCCCGCGCTCCTCGGCCACCCGGATCATATACTTAGCGTCGAGCCGGGTGATCTCCTGCGTGACGCCTACCCATGTGTTACGTAGCTATAAACTTAGGTATCGCACGGCTTATGATCACTACATGAAAGTAGCAACCGAGATGGATACGAGGGATAAATCGAATGATGCAAATGACAACGCACAACTATTATGCAATTATATGATATCTATCGATATCCGAATGTAAATTAAAGTCACAATTATAAAATAAGTATGTTTAAATAGATCATGCAAAAGAAACTAACCTTCCTTTGGATAAGACCGAGGTAGCATCCATCTCGATCTAATATGTAGTTTATGTCTAATCCGTTGCCTAAGTTAGGTAGAGTTTGGATTTCGAATAAATCGCAATTGGGTACCTGTAAAATAAATTGCAATACTTTCATGCCAGCTAGGAAAAATACGATATAGTTGGTATAGAGAAAACTCTTTATCAGTCGACCGTGCTATCGTTAGCACGTTAGTAGAAGATACCATGGAAGTTTGCGTATAATTTATTTAGGAGCCCCAAGTCCTGTTGACCAATCTGCTGGTTAACATAAAAGCAATGGTCCCAATTTCTTTGGTCTTTTCAAGGTTACTGGGCTTTTTACTTAAAAACCTAACTTAATAATTCACCTAATCCTGTAATTGTCTTCCGATTGTAAGATTTTTTATTCGCCTAGCTACCTTCTTCCTAACAATCAACAATAAAGTATTTTAAGTATCTTTATATGTTGGATTATTGCAGAAGAAAATAAACCCGATGATTAACTAGAACAAATATCCTCATAGTAATAGAATAGAAAAATAACAAATAGAGTTGTATAAATTTAACTCACATAAACATTAGGGCTGTCCTTATCAGGATCCTTGGGGATGGGATCGTTGTCGGCGGCTGGCGGGTCTGGAATTGGCCTCGCGCTAGTGGTCCCTGGTCGAGATCCCACATTAAGGTTTTCTGCGAGTTTCCTCAGTGCAGTGTCGCCACTCTGAGACCTGGTCCTACCCGTCGTAGGCGGTGAAGCGGTCTGCGGTCTCGTCGGCGAGGGATTGCGTGAATAATCATCATCGGTTTCTTCCTTATCGAGATCGGACCGTGAAACCGTGTGCTCTAATGATGTGGTTGATAAAGTTGTCGTGGTTTCTGGCCTTGGTCTGAGATTCTAAAATTAAGGAAGATAGATTAATGTGGGCGGCATTTTTTTTCACAAAAATGCTTTGTGGACCTTGTTTTTGATAATACTAAGTAGGTGTTACATGTTGAACGCTGGAGTATTTAAGAATCTCTTCAACTTAAATGTTACTTTCAACTAGGCTATAGGGCCGTCAAACAAAAAGATAGAAAGAAGACCTTGAAGATTTTTCGTCAAGCAACGTGCTGGTAATGCTTTGATGTCTCGTATGATTTGATAACAATGTGAGTCGACAAGATAAAAGAAAATTACGTAATCTTTATTTTTCTTCTTCAGTAAAGCATGTCGCTCCCGTGCCAACCGATTCGCTTCAGCCACCGCGCGTGTGACTTGCGCCTGATTCTCCGCTTCGAGTGCCGAATGGGTTTCGTACAGTATCAATTGAATCTGAAAACATTGATATGATGTCACATTTGTTATATAAATTACATATATTTTCGTAATAGCGCGTACCTGAGGCTTGGACATGAGAGTTTTTAAAGTTTTCTTCTGCTCCTCTAGAATAGACTGCACACGAGCTTTACCCTTGACATCTATTTCCGATTCTGTTAAAATCTTTAAAAAATAATGACGTTAGTATAATATTTAATTAATATTTTTAGTTCAAAGTTATTGGCAATTTAAATTGAAGACACAAAAAAAATTATGATTGCTGAACTTAGGTACTTTTATGCAAACTTACTGTCTTTTCTTTCTTGGCCGGTAATGCATCCGTGATGCCTATGTTGGTGGTGTTCATGGGCGATGTTAACCACTTACCGATCAGATAGCCCTTCTGTTCGTATGTCGGTTTTTATATTAAAAAATATGATAAGCTTTTTTTTTAATTTACACAGTTACGTAGATGTATTCGATTCCATTACTATCGACCACTTTAAGTGTTCTTTCTATACAACTTACCTCGAGCATGGCTAGATCTCCGCCACGGCCGCAAACCAAGTCGATAGGGTCAGTGACTGCGGAGTATGAATTTGGCGGTGTTGCCAAAGCGGCTACCACTCCGTCGAGAGCGTTGATCACAGACGGCGTGTCACCGTACACTGGGTCGCTGATGACGCACACCGGAGCACCAGACTGGAGGAGTTCAGAAGCCTCTATGCCCAGTTCTCGAAGTGCGCCTACGTAACTTCCAACTCTAAAATAAACAGAACGATAGTTAATAGAATTTATTTATCTCAACAGATCATTTAAGTATATACGATGTATTTACCCCCTTTTATTATTTAGTTTTCGGGATAAGTTTTGTTACTTCTAATTTCGCAGAGGGAAACTACTGTCCTTGAAAGATAAAGAGAAAGAAAGACACAACTTCCTTTGCCTCTCAAGATACGTCTATTCATCCAGACGTGAACCCGACGGAAGTAGCGATTTGGAGCTAGCACTCACTTATCTCCAGCGCCGAACACAACGAGTTTCCCCAGCTGGGGCGTAGCGGGGGCGGCCGGTGCGCTCGCCTTCAGCACAGCGGCCAATTCCCGCAGCTGCGCGGCTAGATACGCCGAACAACGCGGCGAAGATGCATGAGTCTGTGCAACCACGCCGCGGAGCGAGTTAGCGCGCAACGCTCGGCACAGTGTAGATGCACCCTCGCAGAATTCCCTTTCCTGTACAGTAGAATAACTTAATAACGCATATCAATATTAAAGTATGAAGAGAATGGTCACAAAGTCCGTGTCAGGCAAGGGTTAACACAGCAATCAATCGATACATACAATTGACGATAGCATGGATCAATTGACTGTGATCATCCCACTGCGCTCTGCTGTAGCCGGTGGATGGATCAATCAAACTGCATTTGGTTAAATAGCCAAAGCCAATAAATTGATAACGTCTTTCAATTAACGTCAATCAATTGGTGTGTGGACACCAAAGAGGGTTAATCTGTGATGGACATTAAGATTTAATAAGTATGTTACATCTTACCTGGAGCACTATGATGCCTTCTTTCACTAGATCCAATTGTCCAACGGTTACATTCTCGGGTGGTCGTAGAGTAATAAATCTACAATAATAATAATATATAATACTGATAGCCCTTTCCTTAAAAGCTATAAATTATTATTCACATGAGATATTACCTCGGGCATACTCGATCAAAGCGATATTCGCCAGCACAAAGCTGTCTAGAATTGCTATATGAATACCCAAGCTTATGTAACCTTTCCACCAGGAGTGCGACTTTTCTATAACAAATAAATAACTAAATAAATTTTAAGAAGTTTCACATCCATTTCTGTGTCGTGTACGGTGCTGCACGTATTCTTATTAATTTAGTAAAATTACATGGATATTAAAAGCTTACTTGGCTTTGAACGTGTTCACCCAACCCGTGACGGTATCTTTATTCACGCACGCCGATATTCGTTCCTCGCGCAGATGATGTGGTAGTAGATCGGATAACCTAGGGTTATGTTAAACGAATTTCAGAATCGCTAAAATGATAATTTATATTAATGATAGTATATTTTGCAATAATAGTATATTGTGGCAGTGATAGCCTAGTGGTTCTAATGGACAATTATGGATTATTGTTAGTAGTTATTCTGCTGTATGAATTTGTTGCACGTTGTTGCACGCTGTGTTTAGCAATTGGACTTTCGAAAACAATCATTTTTATGTGACCTGTCACATAAATGTTTGCTTCGACCGGGAATCAAAATAGGGACAATTCAGTCAACAGATAAAACAAATACAAACTGTTCTACAAGTAGGTATGTATAGATAAAATATGTAAGGTTAAAATAACGTACGAGAAAGCTCGATTTTTTATTCGTATCCTAGCAATGGCGGCAGCGAAGTGGACTCTCTGATCCCAGACGGCCTTTTCGATTTCTTTGAAAGGCTGACCCGCTTCGTTCAGAAGTTCCGTAGCTCTTTCCAATTCGCCCCTGGCCCGTGCGCCCCAGCCTCGCCTCGCGAGCTCCATTAGAAACAGCCATGATTTGTGACGGTGGTCGGCTAGCTTTACGCGGAAAAACAGAACCATTATTTTACAATTAATTTAAAAAATTTGAATAAAGAATTAGAGGACAAGTTTGCTCTAGATTATAAAAGCTTTACCTAAATAATTTACTTGCAACATTTTTGTGAAATTATTGAAATTCTTACAACGTTTATGCCTTTGTTCAAAGTACTTATACATTTATACAAATAGATATAACAATAGGGTGGGTGGCTTATCAGGTAAATCACCTTTTAAGTTTGACGCCTTTGCCCCATTTCCTCGGCGTAACATTTCGTGTTTCGTGTCTTTATTAATCGAATCCACTTTATCTGATCAGTAAGCGACCAGGGACGATTCTTTTCGTTCACGAAAACAATACTCATAAATATAAAGCTCATTTTCATGAGCGTCCTTAGATTTGGAAAAACGAATGGATTCGGTCACGAGAATGCCATAATATGAGTTAGATGGGCCCTTCTTTTTATTGTTACATCTTATCGAACCTACCTTAACCATAACTGATTACCATTCGGTAATGGCATCCGAATGAAAAACCTTGATACATAATGGTACGATAATAGTAACCTTCAAAATAGATCGATCAAGTTCAAGACCGATATCAAAAATCGCAAGCACTAAAATATTTGTAACGCTATAGTGGACATAAGTATGGACATACAAAAACCAAGTTCTTGCCATTGGTTAAAGTTCCATATAGGTATGTATAAAATATATAATATATTAAACCATAGAATAATGTGATATTAAAATCAATATTCAATACCACAAATGTCTCCAAATGATAAACAAACATGTTCTTCTTGTACTTCAAATTAAAAATTTCAATCTGCTCTTCTCTGTTTAATTTTACAACTTTACACTCATATGTAAGAATTTGACAAAGAATTATTGAGTATTCTGTACAATTTATTATGTGATGAACTCGAATGATAATAAAAAAGTAGTGCATAATTTAGACATTGGGGTCCTAACTTGACGACTTACCTGAGGATAATCGCCGAAAAAGTCGATGTCTTCAATTGCTTGGTCAAGAACGGATTTATCTGGGACAAAAATGAATAGGTCATAAAATTAATTACATTTTATTTTATTCGACCATTTACTTATTTATTTATGATAATATGTGCGAAGCCATTGGATTCCGTGTCATTGAAAATTTGGACCTTCTTCCTTTCTTTAGTCAAGACAGATTTACCTTGTCAAGACCAATAGCGGCGGACTTTTTCTGTTTTAGGTAGCATATCCCACAGTTTAATACAACATATTCGGTAGTTGCGTACGTAAACTGTCTAAATAGTTAATGCATTCGTATTTCAGTCGTAATGTAGTCTCGCGAAGCTCAAGTTACAAAACGGATTTCCCATTTCTATCCTGAGTTCTTGACCGTCAACTTGTCGGCGATACGTTACGGGAATCCACGGGCGACATCTATAAATAGCCTGTTTTTTGTTGAATATAAAGGTTATTTGTCAAACAACATCCGCTTACGACATTGAGGGTATCTAAAAGCAGTTAGATTGGTAGGTAGCCTATTCGATAATGTCATACAAATCGTACTAATTACTTATTTAATAATTTATGTACAATAAATACATACATTGAGAAAAGTTGTACGCATTTTAGCGATCGTTAGCAGGTACAGGATACACAAAGGAATGATAGCCTAGCAAGCCAAGCAATGATAGCAGATTATTTAGATTATTATTATATTAGATAGCAGGTTCGAACGTTAGTTTACCAAACGTGGGGGCGAGAGTCCGAACCCTGCACCCACCTCTAATTTTCAAAATGTTATGTGCGTATCACTTGTTACGGTGAAGGAAAGCATCGTGAGAAAACCTGACTATCTGAAAGATCTACACAATGTTCTCGAAGGTGTGTGAAGTCTAACAATCCGCACTTGTCCAGCATGGTGGACTATGTTCTGTACTCCTCACATTGTGAGAGGAGACCGTAGTGAGACAGTTATGAGTTGTGATGATAATGATGATGATGATACGATATTACCACTGACATTAATACATTTTATGCTTCACTATAACAACATAATGTTAAGAAACTTACAAGTCTATGGGCATACAAACATGAGAATTATTTATTACCGTAGAGAGAGAAGGTCGCGTGACAAAAAGCCAATAGTATCTAAAAGTGCTGAATAATAAAAAGGCATAAAAAGCATTGAATGACGTTTATTCGACGGCGGTTTCCGACCGTCTGCAGCGGCACCAGACACCAGACACCAGCCACGATTATTCAACGACTTCGACGACGTCTGACTTATGTTCACATGTGGATTATCAGATCGTCAGACGTACGAAGCGCCGTACTTACAATAGATATGTACGACCGTATTAAAAAAATCTTGTTTGTGCAAATACAAACGAACAAATTCATGTTTCTGGTGGACATTAGGAACACTAATAGCAACATTGATGCATAGTCGACTGAAAAGGAAGCACTCATTTTCAGCCGCAGTTGTTCGGAATACTAAAATATCTAATATACAACCGCGTTAGTATGGTCTATTCTGATGACGTGAAAGATAGGTCACGGAGAAGACCGAAAAGACCAAATAAAACCAGCGTCGCAGTACATTTCTGAACATAGAAAATCGGAATCACACATTCAAATTTTGAAATGACCCTAAATTTCACTGATACAGATAATATTAACGTATAACGTAGCTAAAGATTAACAATAACAAAAAAAAAAAACAAGACGTTGACATCAGTTTTTTATATAATTATGATTGATTATTTATAAAACATCTAGGTATACTCGTTTTCTTCCTCCCTGCTTCGCTAAAACCTAATCTTTAAGCACCTTTGGTAAAAATAAAGAAATTCCCAACAACTACAATCCAAGCTCCTACTTAACTTCTTTAAGTGGGTAAAGAAATTAAGTAGGCTACTTAACTTCAGCATTCTTTGAATACCATTTAGTAATGTTATACAAAGCGTAAATACTTAGTGTAAGAAAATATTTACCAACACAGCAAAATGTTTAGAACATTCTACCTCATTTAGTATGCCCATTCAAACGCACGCGAGTGTTTATCGTGGGTTTATCGTGTCCGTACTCGGTGATAAAACTTAAATAACGCTATACAACGCCAGTAAACTAGTTTCGAGCGTAGCGTGACATAATTTACAGCAGTCCCAATAAACGTGCCAAGTTTGCCACCTATTTTCGTGACAGTCACTTCATGTGAGCTCCGACTTTAAGGACCCTATTGCTTTGCACCTAAGCAATGTAATATGGACTTTTTTTTAACGTACAACCACTATTTTATGATTCACCATTGTGTTCAGTGATTTACGACTAAAGAAGAATCACGAATAATGTTTTCACGAACGATATTTTTTTTAAGGTTTTATAGAGTTGGAGTTTTAAATTTATGACCCATAGGAGTAGGTACCATTAATGCCCAAAAACTTTTATTTATACGTATTTTTTTATTAACACGCAACCATTTGTGCGTGTCTTTCATCGAAGATACTTATATTAATTATATTTGTACCTAGTACACCGTAAACGTTATATGAAGTATTTTAATATCACGAGCCAACAATGAAACAGTCTGATCAAGTGAGGATAGGTGATCAAATAGCGGTCTATAACATTAATGTCATCACCGCATATTGTTCTTTTATAATAAACTGCAGACGCATAAGAGGATCAACTAACTACAGTGGACCCCCGGTAATCCGACAAACGTTTTGCAGGGCAGTGTCGAACTATCGAATTTGTCGGATTGTAAAGTACTGTCTAAGACCCCCGGATTTTTTTACAAAAAAGTACCTTGTAAATCGACAAATTACAGATCGAGTAATAAGAATCTATATGTTATAAGTACTCCGAATTACAAATCATTCTTCATTATGTTTGTCGAATGTAGTAAATTAAACAACATAATAGAGAGCTTACGTATTAATATGAAAGTAAAACAAAAGGAAATAATTGTGTACAAACAAATGTTGTTAATAAAATAATCATATTGCAGGTACTAAAATAATTTAAAATTATGAATAAAAATC
>DWPA01006059.1:0-11284 GCA_018251375.1 Calpodes ethlius
TCATAAAAAAATATTGTCAAGGGAAGCGTAAAATTTAAATTTCGTTGAAAAAAATAAAGTACCTAGTTCTTATTCAATTTACAAATTTTGAAAAAAATACAATTTAACAAACATTACAAGTTAAATAAAAACATTAAAAATATAATTAAATGGACATAGGCATCTATCATGTTATAAAATCGTTACTAAAATTTAATTGGAAACTCTTATCGGCGTAAACTTAGTTAGAAATATACGTAAAGTATTTAACTCCATTAATCAGAATCAGGACGGAAGAGACATTTTAGGTAATAACACTTATTTCGTAATAAATAATTCACCTGTTAAGGTAATTTTCTTAATAAATGCAAATTAAATTATCACTCGCGATAAACAGTCGGAATAAAATTATGTTAATTCTGTGTAAGTATTGTATTTGTAATATTATTAATTATTTACTATCTGTCCATCGGAGATCCGAGCCCAGCAGTGGGACAGTTATGGGTCGCGATGATGAGAACGATGATGATGAGATATTTATCTTCCATACGTACTTATATAGTATAAATACGACGTGCGATTTTTTTTTTAATATATTTTCACACTTATTCGAAATTTGATATTATGGGGATAGATTTGACATAGGTTACTTTTGGAAGGCATATAATTTCTGATATGGAATAGTTACTTAAAAAATCAGCTACACTTTTTGATATACTTTCGTAAAACTTGTTATAAAATGTGAAAATCATTTACTAAGGGTATATAAGTTTTTTTGTTCTGATGTACCTGATGTGGAACACATGCTCACAGCTAAATCCTTAGAGAATATAAAAATACTGTCATGACAAAAGATATTAAAGTCATATTTGTAGTTAGGTTTTTGCGGTATAACTCCTAAATCCGTTTAAAATAACTATACTTCTATCACGGATACCTGAAGGAGATTGGTAAAACAATATATAGATAAGATTCGAAAATATTATGTTGGTTTAATGTTTTAAGGTAGCCTCATTCACATCAATGTACGTATCTAATACCGAAATAGTTCGTGCATCCCTCATCTGACAGCGAAAAGGTTTATTAAGTGGTCAAAGAGGAAAGAGTACGTAGCGAGTGAGGAGTCGACCGCATTACCGCAAATCTGGGAATAATCCCCTCTTACAAAGCGTAGTAGCAAAGTACTTTGGAAACTGGTTGTAGGGACGGGATACGCGTTTCGTTAAGTTATTTCGGTTAGCTACAAATAAATAAATAAGGGAGTGTATGTTCGCTATTTGTTAGTACGTAAGTACCTAATATTCATGAATGTTTGTCTGATTCTCAGTCTGTAACTAGTAAGTAGTAATTAATTTAACAATAATTTTAGTTTTGATAGACTTTGGAAAAAAAACTATATGAAAGTATGAAAGTTTTTCCAATATTTTGTAAATGTATCTATATACATTTTCTGGCAAGTAATTAAAAAAATATTGTGTGTTAACAATTTCATGTTTTTCTAAATTTTCATACATTCATAAAACCGTTGTTTTCAAAATTCGAATCAATCAAGGTCGAGTCTGTAATTGAGTGAGTTCCACAGTACGAATTTTAGACAGGCATTCAAGTTGCATTGTCGACTAGGAATATTTCTATGTAGCGAGCTTACATAACTCCAGCAGTCCATAACATTCATAGTAATCCAGACGCACATCTGGGAACGTTCGGTTAGACGACACACGACACTGCGTTGTTGTCATTACTCATATGTCGCGCACACGACTTCACGTTGTCGACCTGCACGCTTTACATAAAACGTCATAACTCACGTACAACCATATACGTAACAGACTTTAAAATTAACGTCATAGTGTTCATTTTTAATTGATATATCTACGTCCTTATTGGCCTAAGGAATTCACAAGTCGGGAAGGCATCGCATCTTCAAACGACATGCTAATTGACGTTGGCGTGAAACGAAAGCTCTACCTAAAATATTTTTTACCTATTTGTCGTACCGAAACGTGACTTGTTTCTTACAATTAATACAGACTATTGACAAATGGACCGTTCAGATATTTTCGAATTTCTATCGAACTACGTTGTACGTAAATATCAGAGAGACAGATGTCAAAAGTGACGCAAGTTTTATCTTGCATATCTAGGTAATATTTGCATTCTCATTTGCGTCATTTATATTATGACAAAATGTGTAGTCACAGATTATGATGCGGTAATTTCAATGCCAATGCCACATCAAACGTAAGTGCAGATATTTGCCAAAGATTATCTACGTAAATATATACGTATATCTCTATAATAAAGTTTCGTAAGTGCCGAATAAAAATATCTTACAGATACCTTAATTATATATATAATAAAATTTATCAACGCAATTTAAATAATATATATAGTTAAATATAATTACGTAATTTATATAATCAGTAAGAATGTATCTAAAAAGCTTATTGAAATTGTCGTTCGTGCTCATAAACGTTTTTGGAAATTTTAAAACTGGATATAATTTAATATGTACGCAAACTTTTGAAGAGGAAATTATATAATTAAATAAGTAAATCAATAATTATAAATTATCTGGCTGTAGATTTTAATGCTTAAATCTTTTTCAGGCTTTTCGATTAAAAAGGTAACTTAAAAGACCTGCGCACACGAGCGACAATCCTGTGGTTTTTTTCCCGTCAGAACTGTGTAAATGCTCACAGCTATATCGATTAACGCGTTCCAGGGAGTGAAAGTACCATGTACGAATCATCCCCCCTTTGTCCACGAGGACATCGATAGAAATCGCGGAACAACGAATCTTTTTTTTATGTCCGCACACCGCGTGCGTTAAGTCCTTAATATGTACTCGCAGAACTTTTTTCATGGTTCGGGGGACTTTGTCCTCCGGGAACACATCCAAAGTACATCGCTTGTGTAAGCTATAATTTTTTTTTCTGGGGTAAAAGACCCTCACGCTTTACCAAACTTACCTGTACTTAAAAAAATATTAACAAGATTGAAGTTAACTTTATTTAAGCTCGAATTAAAATACGTAAAATACCTTATTAAAGAAATGTTCAAAGATTTAAATAAACAAACCTTTTCTATATCAAATATTTTTTACTTATTCGAAGACACCTCATAACTAATTTTAATATGAGTAGTATTCTCATTAACGCAGTTGATAATAAATTAAAAGTAAAGACGTTGAACCCAGAAGGTTATTCAAGCTAATTAAAAATAATTAGCCATAAAATTTAAATATAAATTAAATATATTTCACCTAATTTTCTTCGATATATTACATTAATCAAATATACAGTTTGTTAGCCCGTTTTTTATTTTTCATATAGGAATGTAAGTTGTTTTAATTTTTTAGGTGTATTGTATAGTAAGTATTATTATTATATTTTAGTGAATTTGTCGCTGAGCAGGTTATAACCGTTTTGCATTGATTTATATTTTTTAACTTTATTGACCACAATAAAAAATACGTTATAATAGACAAGCTTAATGCTTAATGCATTGTTTACCAGCAAACCTTTAAGCCAAGCAGTATTTACATTTTAATTTACATATTTAAGAAAAAGTCGTAAAAATATTTGAAGTGAATCAATAAGTGTAATAATAAATAGTATTATTTCTTTAAAACGATGAAAAATGTTTTATATTTGATATAATATATTATGAAATATATAACCCATGAGTATGTATATTTTCACTTGCTATATTTTGACACATATTTATAACTGTGTGGATAGGGTGTACACATAGCAATTGATCGACACGGTCTATTGATAGTATAATGGATCAGTCGACGTCGAACGTCGGGTTACTACGTGTTACAACGTTAGTTATTGTATCACACCATCGAACCATGCCACTGATCGACGATAGATTGGATCGGTCGACATTGATTGACCTGCACCGCCCTAACGGTCAGTTATGAATATCGGGTCTACCGTTTCCCGCGCCCTGCAATCGATCGTCTATTGAATTTTAGCGAACGATATCTATCGAATGGCGAAGCCACTACGATAATCGATCGTGTGTAAATGTACCGTACTGTAAAATGTAACGTAATTTATATATCGTATCGTATTTTTCCTCCCTTGCCTGTCAAAAGACTACCTAACAACTTAAATACATTGAAACATCTGTGCGAATAAAGTTACGAGCATCTTCTATATATAATAAAAGATAAAGATATAGAAATGTGTTCTGATTTTCATTTGTCTTTCATCCAAAAATAATTCTCTATCTAAACGCAATATTTTTGAGACCACATCTGTTCGCCTCTCTATATTTTATTTATGAATCTCGGCTCGATCACTCTTTGACCTTGATTGAGAATCAGGATAGCTGATACCGCTCTGTTCGGATTTACATTTAGAAATACTCTTAGATATTTACAAATGCGTTTTTTACCCTTTGCGGGGTCACATTTGAATCGGGATTTAATTTCACTTGCTACATTTTTTGTTTAATCGTTAGTGGTTTAGAATTTCTTGTTTTCCTTAGCTTGTATATCATCTATTCGTCTGGTTAGGGGCAATCTGATATATATTTCATATACAGAGTAATAATAAGCATACTGTAAGAAAGTGTTGACCGATTGGGGTAACATTCGTGCATCACTATTTGTTTTATATCTATCACTCGTACGTAAACAAACAATAATTTGCCATTGCTGACTCATAAGGTAGGTATGTCTCGAGCTTTTCCTCCTTACATACTTTACAATCACAATTAGTTCATCTCTTGATATATACGTACTTCAAGAAGTATTCATATAATCATGTATTGCATTTGCTTCCCGGATTGTTGTGAAATAGATTTATAATGTGACGAGCTGTCGGTAACGACTTCGTCCGCGCTTAATTTATTGTGTCAGCTTTTAAAATCCATTCTACATTTTACACACATATATATATATATATATTGTCGTGGGATTTTTAGATCTACTAAAAACCACTAACATTGTAATAACTGGTAAGTACTTACTTATGGTAAGTCATTACTCCCGCGCATACTACTAAAGTAGTTCGATATCGCTTTTTTTTCAACTAACTTTACAGATCTGTGTTTAAGGCTGATCAAGAACTTAAGCGAATTCTAGCATTAACTTTAGGGTATCCCCTAAAGCCATTCCGTGATTGTCGCTATATACAAATATTTTTTTAATCCGACTGGTAGTTCCAGAGATAAGAGCATTTAAATAAAGTCTTAGTTTTATTATATTAGTATAGCTAATGTGTTTTGCAGTGTAAAAACATGATTGCCCCGACACTATTTATGTTATTTTCATGTCTGATCGGATTTATTTGTACAAGAAACATTAATTAAGTGTGTAATAATTAGATAATCGAAGTGATTATCTGCATTCCACTTTACTGAAAGATAATTATTATATTGATAATGTATTTGATTAGCCTACCCGTGTAAACACGTGTTTCAAAGTGACAGATATCTAAAAAATACTATATATTTGCCTACTGTTATTGCTACGTACGCTAGTTTCAAGTTTGATTCACATTATTTCTTGGTCTTTGAAACTACGAACGAAACACGAAAAAAACAATATATTCAGATACATAGTGGTATGTAACAAGATATAAAATACTACACCACTATGCATGAGTGCCGTGCATTACACTGGGTGGTACAGAATCCAACGACCTCCAGCAGGAGGACCCGTCTCCATAGCCTCGTCCATTGTAGGTACCATAAGTACTAAAGGTTGGTTTGACTGCAAGATAGATGGAGCTATTTAAATGGGAGTTTTAAAATATATTTTATAAATTAGTTTATATAAATCGTTTAGGCTGATTTTCGTGCCGCTGGAGAGTTCAGAGCAATTTATTTAAGCAACCCTATTTCACAATTAATTAGTATTTAGTACTACTTAGTTAGGTTTTGGGTATCTCCATTAGTGTCTAATAAGTAATTAATTATACTGTAAAGAATTAGTAAAGTTAAATTAATTGGGAGTAGGGTTAGTAAGCATTAAAACATCGTCTATTCTGGGATAGTGCCACTAATTAGAAAATAATATGATTCTATTATTAATTTGATAAAATTTAATACAATTGCTTTTATTTTTTTTTCTTATTATTCTTAAACCAACAGCGACATCTAGTGACACAATGTTATATACTCTTATGTACAAGCTGAGCCGGTTGCGGTACTTACACTTGAAAGCCACAGGATGAAGTAAGAATAGATACTTTAAACTAGTTTTTACTGGAGTAGGCCAGTGGTCTAGTAAACTATATAACCTTGCAGCAACTCTGTCTCTTTTAGACTGACAAAAGTTTGTAAATATCAGTATTTTAACAGTATCTGTACGAAACAAAAAGTTGTGAAACTGTCAGTCAACCGAGCATTGAAATTTCTATCGCAATGAAAATCTGACAAGAAAAATATGTTATTGTTCTGTAAGTATAAAAGTTTATAAAGAATGATTGAGGATGTAGCATTGTTTTGATACCATTTCGAAATTATCGTTGCCAACATGTATTTGGCTTAAGTTTTTAACATCGACGAGCAAATTAGGAGTTTGTGAAGTGTTCCTAATCCAAGTTTATCAGCGAAATGTACCACGTTTCCGTTAAAATGATACATTCGAATCTCAGGTCACTCCAGATTTATTCACTGTCAGAAATTCTGTCTCATAAAACCAGTCCAGTCGAGATTATGTCATACTGCTTTGACTATTTTCAGATCGTTATCGGCAATATTCAATATTGCGTGCATCTACAGTCTTTAGTAGAGACTCTTCATGCGAGAAAGCTATGCTTAGAGGCCATTTGATCCTAATTTACTATATCGTACTGATAAGAGTCTTAATACTGATGGTTTATGATTGTCATATTACACGAAATAATATGCTTTGCTCGTGTCGAATTATTTATTTGTGTCGAAATCGTAGCATCGCCATTTTGTCAAAAACCTTTTGCAAGGTCATGCAAGTAAACAAGAAAGAAGGAATTAAGCAATTTATTAAAGGAGAAATAACCAAACTAAAACAGTAATATAACTTAGTTACAATATTATCTAACGTTTAAGGAACTACTAAAAAAAAGAGTTTTTAGATACATGTGTTCATTCCTTAGCTCTTTTAATTAATCTTCACCCATAAATTGTCCTGTTGGTGGGTTCAGAAGTTTCTTATTTCAGAAGGTATAGACAGGTAAGCGTAGCATATTAGCCAAGTGCGGATTTGTAGACTTGACATACTTTCAATAATATTATGAAGAAGTCTGACAGAAGCAAGTTATAATAATTTTCTTCTGCTTTGATAAATTACAAATGACAAACAATGTGAAGCGTCTCTACCAAGGTTTAATGCTCTTGAATTAAATAACTATAAATGCCGGCGTCCAGGGATCTATGAGTTAATTTACTTTGGAATGAATGCTTTTTCATATAACGTTTCCAGTTATGAGGCTTTTTCAATTTTAATATTTCTAAGGGTCGGTATCTTGCGGAATTAGAAGCTAGCATTTAGATCTTTCACTGATTATATTTACAAAGGTTTTTTTATCTTTAGTATTATTATTTACTCGATTTATTATATTAAATTCTTTAATGCCGTTTTAGTTTTTATACCAATATATTTTATAGACATTTTATAATTTGAAAAACTACAATCAGTTATCACTTACAAACGTATTCCAAGACGTTAAAACATATCCTCTATCTAATTCTTTGATTTGCTGAACATGTTTTCAATTACATAATATCTCGCCAATACTTAGACACCTAACACTTCATTTGCATCATTAGAATCACGCTATTGGGGGATAAACATCATTGACTTGTAGAAACAAGTTTTATTGGAGACTCGATTGTTCAATTTTATTGCAGCTTCCTGATTTAGTGGAAAGTTTTTGGGAGAATGCCAATACTTGGCTGTCTCGGTGTCTCCATAAGATCCCGGAGCGGACAAGCGTGTTTACTCAATCCGTGTGATGTCAATTAACATGTAACTCGTGAGTCCATTAGCTAATATTCCTAGTTTGAGTGATGTCTTCAATTAATATGTTTAAAAATGTAGAATCAATTAATTCGTATTTTACTGAAATAGAAATATTAGGCGCCATGTCAAATAATTGTTACCTGTATGTAGTGATTCTAGCCCATGAAAGTTTGTGATTTATTGAGAACAGTACATGAAGTACTAATTTTGAACATTCGCGAATCAATGGGCTTAGCAATGAAATAATAATGTTATAGATTCTATAGTACTTATTAGTAACGAACAGGAAACACTTAGAAAATAGCGATAAAACTAAAAGAGCTGCTATTTTTCTATTATTACGTTTGTACCTTAATGTGTTAAGACGCGTGTCGCCGTTTGGAAGCCATAGGCATTTTTAATGCCGTAGAGTAGCCAAGAACATTGCCGCTTAATAACGTTAAGGGTATTTTTAAAATTCTATGTAAATCGTAATACGAGAACGGAACCCATTAAAGCGAGTGAAGACATTTATTCGCTGCAATTTATATAGGTAATTGGAACCCACTACTGTCTGTTGTGATAACCGGGAGCTCAATTTAAAGTTATTAAGTAACTAGAGCATCGGCTGGGGCACGTTAGTATACAATTCTAATATTAAGTGACAAGTGCGTAGGCGCAGAAATTTTGTGAAATGATGAATATTTAGATTGACAAGAGGTAAAATATTTAAAGACCGCGCAGATGTCCGTTGCGTTGCGCGTGATTAAAATGCCACGTGAAATAATAATATAGCGGCGATAGCGATTTTAAAGTTTTTAGTATTCACGCAGTCTTGTACTTTCCATGTTTTTATTTTATCGTACGTGAATGACTTCTTACGCCGTGTGATACGGGAAATTACTAAATAAGTAATACGTATAGATGTTATCCATATTATTCATATCTGTTCAGTACAGTTTCTGCACCGGTGATCATAAAAAATACGCACGTGATCGTTTCTAGAAAATACACTATTCAGATAATTATACTTAACAAGTATCACGTGGTTGGTAATGTATTCGTACTGTTAGCGAGCTGGGTGGATTGCATGGTGACCTTTGCGCTGCGCACACGCATCGCGTCGCTGGCCTATGATAGCCCGATGCACTAATCCACTTAGACATCGATACCCGCCGCGGGAAGGCGAAGTCACGTCATTGAACTTCGTTACGCAATCGGTCTTAATAGCCAACCGTTCCTAGATAACGAATTATAGGTCTCACTCAATAGAACACAAATGAGATTAGATATAGTTTGCTGGCGTTAGCGCTGACGCCGCTCACTACACAAATAGCTGCGGTAAATATTTTTTCTAATCTCTCTGTATTTCTTTGGCACTTGCATGCGGATGTAAGCATGCACAGATAAATAAACAAAAAGTTGAGTCCATTCACTCTCTACTGACATTTCTACGGCGCTGTTTCGTGCCAATCTAGTTATGTACGTATCTTACCGGGTGCTTACCCTGGTGTAATATTTACGACAAAGCATGGTTTTTGTCAATGTTTCGGGTATTTTTTATATTGTTTTAAAATTTCTTACTGTTAAACATATTTGTCTGACAGAAACATTCGAGACAAGTACACAATATTGAAGATTGAAAATAAATCGTAATCATGAACAATGTGAACAAGTTTTTCATTTTAAATCAGAGGAAAGGTAACAACAAATTTCAAGATTTATTTTAAAATACATCAGTTTTCTATCTTTCGAAACGTAGTGTAAGACAAAACGAGTTGTATGATTTGTTTCACGTGATGTGTTTCCAGATAATGTCAAGTTGAATCTTTTGTGGTGCAAATGAACAGTTATAATAGGTGCGCTTTATTACTCGATATTTGAAAGAATCCTATGTCATGCTTACTACAAAATTATATCGACAATGGACTTTTTTATTCAGGCCCATTAAGATCAATATTTATTATCAGAATTTGGTCAGAAGAGGGTACGTTCAGTCATTAATTAGGTACAAGCACTATATGGTAATAACTTAATATTATCTCAATTTTTATTTCAGTTTTCATACAAGACTAATTTTCTACTTCATGTGACTCTTAATAGTGATATAGAGAAATTTTATTAAAACCGTGGTATTCAACATTTTATAGTACTTATAATTGTACCTACTTAATTTGGCAAAGATTATTAACCTTAGATTGTCATTTTTGAATTTTCTATTTTCTTTAATAAATGGATTTGTACAATATTTTATCAATTAAATTAAGCTTCTTTATAAAATTAAGTTTATTTACACTGAATCTCAGATGTTTACGTGCGTAAATTATTATTATAAAGAAGCACAAAGATTTTCCATTTACGTATTAATATAGTGATGATATCCACGTGGTTATACGCGTGGGGTAAAAGAACAGCAATAAAAAGGTTTTCGATTCTTTAAATCATTAGTTTCCAGGTAACGCTTTTTTGTTAAATACTTTCTATAAATCAGCTGAAATATACATCGTAATGGATCTTCTCACAGAAATGAGAGATTTCTTTCGCTGTGTAAAGTAGTATATGGCGCTCTACATCCTCTGAACTATCTCTTCACCATAAATCATAATGTAACGATGGTCCATTGCGCCGTGATAGAAGGACAGACAAACAAACGAACACACTTTCGAATGTATAATATAAGTATAGATTCATCACTCTCAGAATCATTTGTATGAATCACATCAATACGTGATTATAACATAGATATGAATGAAAATGAAAATGTTTGAGAAAAACAAGATTGTTGCGATGACTAGAGCTAATTTACTTATCATAATATGTATTATAATATAATAATTTATCTAGGCACAAATGTTCAGTAGTTGAGGTCCATTCAGATAATAGTATAAGGATATGTAATAATGCAATTGTTTAAATAAACTTGGTGCAGGCACGCAATCGTCATCTTCCATTTGATTGTGAACATGTGGATAAAAAACTACTTGTATAATGAGAAGCAAATTACTACCGATGTCATTGTCATTGTTTAGAAATACCCTTACTTCTTTTATATCTTTGTGATATTGAGACTAAGAGAGAGTAATTTGCTAGAGTAATAATATTTAACGTTATTGTAAGTCTATAATTAAAGTGTGAAGAGAGGCGTACTACTTCAAAAATAGATGTTTGTGAGACACAGTAAATCTTGGTTACGACGAAAGTTGGAGTATAAATCATTAGACCATGCTCGACTAAATGGTACATTGAATTTCATCGCGATGTATTATTGTGATCGGATCACATTAGATCTTTACAAGTGGTAAATTTCTTAACAGTTGCAGGAACGAAAATTTAAATATTTAACGCTTCGTTATATCGTTGTAA
>DWPA01006060.1:0-11284 GCA_018251375.1 Calpodes ethlius
AAACAGTGATTAGTTTAAACTATACTAACCCTTTTTAAGCGAAACCTTTTTTGCACATTGTCATATAAATGCCAAGGAATCTTTCAATATATTGACTTTACAAAGTTTTTTTTTTAATCAAGTTTATTAGGCATAATATGATATTCTATGAATGGAGCAGTAATAATTATGCTGTCCTAGTAATGTAGCATATTCAGTACTATGCTTATATTATTATGAGTAACTAAAAATATAATTTCAATGTATGGATTATTAGGAAATTTTTAAATTATTATAACATACACACTTAAACTTGGTGTGCAATTATTATATTCATAATATGTGAGTATTAAGTATCAAATTTCATATTAAGTTGGGATTTATGAAAGATATATGATGTAATAGTATGCAGACAGCACTTAGGCATAAATTTTAATCAAAGTCCAGTACTACAGAAAATATTCATTTTGGACATCATGTCATACTCTTCAAGCTGCTTCAAAAGGGTTAAGTAGTTAGCCTTAGAATTATTTAGTTGTAATGTAGGTCTTAGTAATTTAAACCACTTTATTGTTTTTGTACTGACTTAAAATATTGACACTATTTTAAATTCTACTTGTTCATTGACATTGGTGTACAAACTTGTTCATTGTTAAAATTAACAATTTTATGGAACATTAGGATTTAAGTAATGTTAATATTTAAAGTTGGTTTCTGCATCTAGCTGTAATTGTAGTTAATCGGACATACATGCAGGCGTCTCAGGTCCATTTTGTTTTTACATACCTGGTGTGTGTATGCAATTTAGTTCAACAATTTCTTTTTTCGTCATTTTTTTTTCTTCTATCACAAAAGACAAATTTAAGACTATTATACACATTTTAGATTTATCTATGGGAAAGGAAGTCACACTAAAGTTTTCAGGAAACTAATAAAGGTGTTAGAAATTTAAGGTCTTCAATTGGGTGTTTAGGTTTCTTCGAAATTGACTTTAGGCGATTCATTGAATCTAATGCCAACTATATTGTTTGTTCAATTACTGTTAGTGTTTATATCAAATGGTTTAGTACCGTGTATCATGTCTCACTTCATATGGTGGATTTTTGTTCAAGGGGAACATAAAAAGGAACCCTTTTAGCTTGGGTAGAATGTAATTATCCATAGCACCCTTGCAATCTCTGTTATGAATAAAAAATTGCACAAAACAGCCGTCCTCCCCTCATGACCATCATCGTTTTCGAGATTTTAATTACTTAACTGTGAAAAAAAAAATATATACCAGTAAGGTATCCTATGGTATTGCTATTGATACTAAGTAGAAATATCTACTCTATTCCTTTTTTTTCATTTATCCTTACAACAACCCTTAATATTATGAATAAATTCATTCTATATGTTAAGGATAGTTATTACTTTCCATGTTCTAATTGTGTCTTCTCATCCTATTCCAAAATGTGATTATCTTTTTTTGTGGATGTGAATGTTTGTGAATTTTATTTATTATAATAATTCCAAATTAAATACCAAATTGTTTAGTCATAGTGGTTTCTGTGTTACTAGTGCGTTATTTAGCAAATATTCCAGTATTCCGGGCTATTTCACGTGTGTATACCATTTCAGCATAATAGCAATTAAGTTTACGTATACGTATATAACCCTGGTACAAATAGTTTTGTGATACCAAATAGTGCAATGTGATTGACGTTTCTTAAATGATAGTATCATCTCGATGTCAACGTTTAAACGAAGCCGTAACATCTGAGTTGTTTTTCGGCCAATGAGCGTTTTCATTCTTTGGGTTTAACGTAAGTTATATTTACTTCAGACATCATCCAGAGATGTATGCAATACGCATTCTTTACGTTTCATAACCTACAATAATTTTGTATAGGTTCGTTAATGTTTGCGTAATGTGACCCCTATATATTTTTTTTATAAACTAATAATAAGGTTAACTGATGTTGGTTGTGATTGTGAAAATGTACCAACAATTGAAACTAAAGATTTTTGCGTTATTAATGTAAGAACTATAAAAATAAAAAAAAAACTTAATTTTAAAACTATGATACGTTGAATTTATTTATTGTAAATTACCTTTTCTACCCTTATATATTGACAGTTCTGTATCGATTCTTTATAGAAGTGATATTTGGGTTTTTAGCGTACCTGAGCTTCAACGACCATTACTGTACATATATGCTGCAAGTAACCATAGTTCCATTTAAATTATTATGGTTTTAGTTATGGTAGGTTATTCCCCAAAAATATTGTGTCAGTTTACTAAAAGTTATCATAGTACTCTAAAGTTATCAGATCTGAAATTGAGCTTTCCAACCAAAATTCATGATTGTTCTACAAGTTTCCGGATATATCGATAAAGTTGCCAGACATGAAAATGAGTGTTACTGGCAAAATTCCTGAATTAGCAATAAATGTTCTAACATATTGTGTCAATTTAGGGTTACCAAGTTTGAAAATATGGTTTCTTGGCAAAACCCTTGATCTATCGATCAATTTCCTGGCATATTGTGTCCATTTTGGGGTACCAGATCTAAAAATTTGGTTTTCTGGCAAAATCCATGACATAGCAAGGAATTCCCTAATATACTGTGTCAATTTAAGAAAAGAGTAAATTGTAAATAAAAAAAATCGAGTTTAGGATTACCACATCTGAAAATGAGTTCTTGCAATATCCCTCCTGAGTAATATTGTCATAATATTTGCAATAAAATAAAAACTCGCAAATAAGATTGATAAATTTACTGCCGGTATCGAAATCTATATTGTATAAGAACTATTTCACGGAAAAGGCTTTGTATATTTTTATCATAAAATCCATTTTTTTTTATATTGGTTTTAAAAGATGGCAATTTATTGCTTATACAATTTCTTATTAAATATTCAATATTCCGCAAAGTTCTTGCTATCTCACAGACATTCGAAATTGACGTTAATATTTTTTTGTACCAATAAAAATGTCCGTTCTAGTTCATGGGTTTTTCCTGAAACTATTCGTGTTCTGAAACACTATAAATATATTGGCATATATCTAAATACCGACTGCACCCAAATTTGATCTACGCGATCAATGTCAAGTAATAATTGATAGAAGCAGACGGCCGTGAGAGATTATGTTAATATCTTGTCTTATCTGCAGTTGAAGCTAGGCGGTGCAATGTTTACACTTGAAGCAGTGTAAGCTATCGCGGATAACGGAGAATGCCATTAAATAAAAAAATCACGTAACACATTTTACATAATATTTACTGACGATATTTACACAATAATTTTAGTGACCACACTTATTGAGCTAGGCATATTGTATGAAATGTGCATCAAGTTTTATTTATGTAATTGAATTACATTATAAAATATATCATTTAACTTAGTAGATTTAAAGGACTTGGCAGGATTTTGCTTCTCAAAGTCACATTCCAAATACAAGGCGAATTGCTACTATTAAAACAAATACATTATTATAATATAACATAACACAATTATATTTCATAAATATATTTATACTGTACTACATAACAACATTTATGTTAAATTGAAATAAATAATGTGAGAATATAAACAGTGAATTTCAATTATAATTTACCTACTAGGAAGAAAATGTGACACAACATCTATTTGGCGTAGAGTTAGTATTTCACTACAATTGGCACATATTACAAGCAGCCATATCGCAGCCTAAAATTGTCTAATGAAACTTACCTCCGAAAATCTTTAGTAAGCACTAATAATTTCAATAAATTAATATCTCTATCAATAGTATTTCGATAGCAGTTAAAAATAAGTTACAAATGAGCTATCAGATTATAAAATACATGTCCGTTGATTGACAAATTAATGTACATTTTCTAAATAACTGCACCTCAGTTTATTATGTGAGCTGCGTTCCCATTAAATATAAATTGATTTTATACAATACAAAAGCATTTAATTCTTAAATAAAATTGGTATATAAAATTTGTAAACTGTATAAATAATTACAATAAGATGCACCAGGCAACTGTAGCGAGAGTAATCTCGTACAATATTCACAATCTACGGAAAACAATACGAACATACACTACGCACGTGATGTGCTACAATAGTTAGATCTCAGATAGACGTACGAAAAGATATCATTGTTTTTGGGATTGTATTTTGATGGTATCGTACAGTGCGTGAGTTAACGAATGGTACGCACGAAGAGGTCCGCGCACGCATACTCTATAGTAAATTTTTCATTCGTATCACGAGGACCAAAAGTGAATAGGAGAAGTGGGCCAGAGCATCAAAAGTTTTTACAAATCACCCTTTTAGATGCGTTCAGAGATAATATTAAAATAAGATCCGCCTGTCATCACGCACTGTACCGAATCATCTTGAACTGAACGCAGTCGAAATTTTGAGATCCATATCATCGCGGTACTTGACAGCAAACAGAACCTCGTTCCAACATGCTTCAACCACTGCACTTAAGCTAACTGTTCATTGATCACCACACAATATTAGCCGATCACTGGTTCACACTATGAGTACCTACCACACGTCCTTCGTTTTCTTTTCACATTTAACGAAATACTAAGGTATTTACTGCCAGCCCGTGCACTATACAAAGTTATTTGTACCCGGCGTGTTAAGTGGTTCTTGGGCCTGGAAGAAAGGAAAAACGATTAAAAATTACGTCCATTCGAAATAGTTTACTTTCTACAACAAACAATTATTTTCTACTTTCAAACGCAACAGTATTAAGAGCAACCTCTACTATATTACAGTACTAGCAACTTACCAAGAAATACAAGCCCTCGCATGAATATGCATGAAAAATAAATTTATCTCAGCAGTAATTCATTACCCAAATATAAGGAACGCATGGAAAAAACAAGACAAATACAAAACAAGTATTTACAAATGTAATTCTACTTTTACGACGAATAATTTGGCAACTATGTTTTAATACTGATGCGGTAAAAATGTTGGCACAATTAACGCCACAATAGATCCTTAACTAACGAAAATATTTTCTATAAATCCCTTACGTGATACGTCCTATTAAATATTCTAAGTACATCGAATTTAAAATGTCATAGGCAGACCTTACAACGTGTATTTAATATCTAGTTTCAAAGTTATTTACAATACATAATCTTTTCGTAATGGGGTATCGTTTTCATTGTATGTAAAAAGAGTTTTTGAGAGATTACAAAAACTGGGTAAAAGGATTTTTGATTGGAACTTCCGTATTACGTTCGTAATGTCTTGGCTGTTTGACTTATCTAAGGCTATTCTGTATGTTAAGTGTACACTCCATAGCCGTGAGAGCCCTCACCTCTTCTCCCACTGTACTTGGGTACAGTTTGCTTCCCGGCCCGTAGCCATTTTGCTCCAATGCGAACTGGTTTTCTGTGGTCTTGCGGTATACTGGGTTGTCGAAGTTCATGGAGGTCCTGTTCCGATGAACGTAGTGCCGGTACATAACAACAGCGATCTGTAAACATTGATTATATTTTGTATTACCAATTCTTTAAGCGCACGATCACATGGCAACTATACGGTGCATCTTTGCACGTTTAGGAGGTATATTCATTCTAGGACCTAAATTATTCATTACTTAGCTTCCATTCGAAGCAATCAGTACGTTTATAAATTGTACCAGTACCAAAATAGTTATGATTTTATGTCAAAAAAGATTAATACTCCAGCAATATCTGTCAAGGTCATACTTATTTATTGCTATAAATAAAGAAAAAAACTTCTTAATATCTAAATTATTTACAAAGCACTTAATAGGAACTTTTCTAGTGTACTTCTTTTACTTCGCGGGAATGCATTCATTACTCGTTTATATTAGTACAAATTACATGTACTAAGTATTATTAATATTTAATTAAATTTTATCAAAATAATGGTTTATTCTGCACCTTAACCAATTCGGTTTAATATTGATATATTAGAATTGCATTCTACTTTGATGTCCGAGTCTCATATAATCGGATCACGTCGGGTCTGACATTGGAATTTAACTTTCGTAAGTGGCCTTGTTGATTGAACAAACTAAGAACTATAAATTGATTAATTGATCACGAAAAATGGTCACTATGTTTATTTAAACTTTTGTGCTTTATTTACATATTTTTGGAGAAATATAATAAAATTCAACGAAGTAACTTTTACGTATTGTAATAAAAGGCATTAGAAAATCTATGAAAAATATCTACTGCTGTCTTGTGCTATTTTTATCCTCAAAACCAGAATATAATCGTCGTTATAATAATAAAAGTAATAATTATAAATGAAAACTTCATATTTTAGAAAAGAGAAAAAAGTTAACATGATCTCATTATGCTGTCCATATATTCATTTGAACTAATAAAAATGTACATACAGTATGTTAAAAATACGAAATGACAAAATTTAAAGAAAAATAGAATATGAATATTATTTTCTGAACAATTTACATCATATCATACCTAATTATTTTAACACGTATTTGTATGCGATATTAATTAAATGCAATTAAAAACTCTTTTTTAAATATGTGCATATAAATATGACATGTTTTGAATGTATGCGTATATCTATTAATTTAAGCAAATACTCGTACGTACCTATTTGCCTAAACGTGAATTGACGTCAATCAGAAACCATTAAAGCCATTAAAGACAATTGATTTAACAACTGTATTCATTTGAATTATCAATTAGGACATGGAGTGCTTTTTTAAAAACTATTACTTCATGTGACATTGATAAATATTGTCATAAATTACTTATACTTTTATAAAGTTCAGATAACTAGTTAAAGTTAAGATATTTTCGTTAAAACTATTAAAATATACAAGCTAAGTTTTTGTACGTATGAAAGATATTATGCTTAAGTTGTTTTTAAATTGTTTGTGATTGTTACGAACATCATAAGTAAATTAATTGTATGCTGTCATTGAAAATAATTATTATGAAGTTATGATTTATTAAAGATACTATTAAGCTACAATACCTGCTTATGGGAAAATAATTTGTTATTTTAAGTAATTCTTCAAACTTTTAACAAGAAACAATTTAACGTTCCACAATATTCGTTTAACTTGCACGCATGCCGTGATAGCTGTCTATACACGATTTTTTTCTTTTTTACTCGACTAATATAGGTTTCGCTATTTCATCACATACTCATGACGTAACCTATGACCATCCTGATGGTATCTTTAAATGGTGAAAGTTATTTTTTAATCGGTGCTGTGGTTCTGGAGATCAGAATTTACAATACGAACTCTCGTTATAATATTATTATAGTGTAGATTAATACTATATTTATATACGAGTTTGATTATCTATAGTTTTGTTCTGAAAAGCTAAAAGTAATGATAGCAAAAACGAGTAATTTGTTCGAATAGATGAGATCATAGCACCTACTTGGATATATGTTATGATTGACCTGACCACATTGGGTTGCAAGGCTAACTCCTACATCACTTTTTCTACTAGTAATTCCATTCATATAACGGATATTTAATCTATTTATAATGATCAGATAAAAGAACAAGTTTCCACTTGTTTTTTTGCTTTCTAGAAATATCATACTTCACATTAATATATCACATTAATTTAACAACAAACATTTCAACGAACTCTATACGTAATTTCTATTTAATTTTAATTGCATCTAAAATGTTTTGAACTAGTTTTAATAATAGTTTAGATAATGTATAGATTGTTTTAATTCAATCTCCAAGTAAAACTATTTAACTCTTTTCATTTTGATTGAATTCTGACTGAGTCATTTCTTTTGTAGTTGATAAAGGGTTTTCAAACCTGACCTACATGGCAAGATGTCGAGGTGTGTACAGTCATTCAGGTTACTCGTAACGTGTTTATTAGAAATATGTTTTGCAGAAATTCGTGTGTTTCCTTACTTTTATAAAATTTTATTTCTACAACAAAGGTTACTAATATTTTTATGCCCCGTTTCGCACGTCATGTTAGTACCGCTAGAATTGATTATAATAGGTTGTCCGGAAAGTACGTGCCGATTTTCGATATGTAGCACGCGAGACCTGACTGAATATATCACAATTAGTGAAAACAAATGACACGTGTGCGCAGAACATTCTAAAAGATAGCTTCAGCTATATTTGGAAAAAAAATTAGTTACAATTCGTTAATTTCGTCAATATTTAAATGAGCTGCGTTATAATTGTCCTAAAATATAGGCAGGAACGTTCCGGACAAGCAAATAGTTGTAAATGACTTACCACAGCGGCTACGATGATAACTCCAGAGATTACAGCCACAACAATGCCTGCAACGAAGCCAGCGTCGCGGCCATTGCTTGAGATTCCAGTGCTCGTTTTAGGCGTTTCTGGGACACCTGAAGATAATAAGAAAATAAATTGAATATTTATTTAATGCTATCAATTCACACAGACACTTAAGATATTTTGTGATCACTTATACTGCAAAATTATCCGATTTAATCAGGTGGCCAATTGTACAAATTACGTTAAACTACCTTATTTAATTGGTCTGAATTAGTGATCAAAAAATATCATTTTTTATGCAATTCCACAAATATATAGTAATTTTAGCATGATCCTTCACCTTGCAGAAAGCGGTTATTCACAGTGAAGGATAGGGAAACGATACGATTGTTACAGTTGCGACAAATGAATACTCAGTATTAGTTTCCTACGATAGAAACATTTTGTAAACAATATTTTTTTTAATGTCGTGAGAGCGCGTGTATGGATTTTTATCGTTCAGTTTAGTCACGAGTATGAAATGTTTTATGATTAATTTAGTTACGACAATATGACATCGTACGTAATATTACCTAAGAGTAAAATTACAAAATACTAATTAGGTTATTGATGAACGACATCGCCGTACCGACTAAATCTTTAAAGCTATTTACAGATGCCTCCAATGAAACGTGCCAACTCTTTAGATACCGACTTAACTAAAATATCTAACCTATTTTTATTTATTTATGTATAATATATGATCACCTTGAAATTTTACAAATAAACGAACGATACGATATATGCGGCTCTGTAAATGAATGAATGGGACCGGAAGAAGGGAAGATTATATAAATGTAGTGACAATATGCAGCTGACAATGAATGGCTTTGAAAAAATCCATTCATTACATGTTAATGAATGAAAATAACAAATCCTTTTCAACCAGTGACTATAAACATTATTGTTCCTTTTGAATAAAGTAATTTGTAATACCCCTTAATTCAAATAGTAACTAACGCAATGATGGCATGCATTTTGTTCAATTTCGATTTTCATGTTATTTACTAGTCTCTAAACTGGATTGATTATCTTTAAATCTCTAACCCCTGTGATAGTAGACAAATGTTAGATGATTTTACTGATATTCTATGTTAGTGACACAAATGCAATATTATTTTTATTTCAGTTATGTGGATCTGATCTGTGTGTCTCCCAAACATGTATACAAGTACATTTTGAAAATGAAGTATTAAAGCTTATAGGTAAGTTAGGATACGTTACCCTCAACGTTAAATGTTTTCAGAGCATCAGGCAAATAAACTAGGCTCTGTTTATAGAAATTGTAGTGAGATTCTTCAACTGGTTTCTCAGTAGCATCTGGGATCCTGTCTAAAGCGGCGTCTTTTAAGAAGAGATCTATATAAGGTTGGTTATTCTTGCCGAAGTGTTCTTGATCACTCTCCCAGTAAGCTTTCATTGGCTCAGCTTCTGGATCGACGGTGGTTGGAGATTCCTCAGGAACTTCCGGGGTTTCAGTAGTATCTACACTCTTCACAACAGCTCTTGTCAACTGAAAGAGAAGGCTTAGCCCTTCTCTTGGTATATTCACCATATGTATTTAAATATTCTTTAATCATTCACTTTCAAAATATGTCACCGATTTGCAATTAGATCTTTGGCATGCCCTGGAAATCAGTCAATGATGCTCTAATTGAAGACGCACAGATACTCAATGTGATCAATGAACCATGTAGTTAGTAAATGACTATGCATGTTACTGTTATTTAAATTCGTTCACCCAATTTCACAAAATTCAGTGTTAAAGCTTATCTGTATCTTGCTGAAGAATGTTCAATTATTCAAGCACATAAAACTTGCAGCATGAGATGAATTTAATTTAAATGTTTCTTTTTTTTATTTTGTTGTAATTTTTACATAACCGAAAACCTTTTTTAATAAAACGTCCTCGATGCTGCAAATTTAAACCCGTAACCGAATGATAAATTATTAGGACAGGGGAATGGATAAAACAAAACAGGAGGAGGTTACCAAAATACTCACTGGTTACAGTTTTTTCCTCTACTACTTTTGGTTTTTCCAAACCAATTGTAGGTTTATGCACCTCCACATCGGCATTTATTGTATCTGTATATTATAAAATATCCTTATGAACTGGTATTGTAGTTGATTGCAATCCAAGTGGTTTAACAACAAAAACATTCAGGTAAACAGCACACAATATTTCAGCTTTGGTATTATAGGAACTGCGGTCGCGTGCGATACGTGTGAACGCGGTAACTGCACGGAGTGAAATGACAGACAAACTCCACGCCGCATACGCGCTGTACGCCAATTGATTCCCCCTAGCTCGTAACCGTTGCCGGTCTGTCAATTTAACCGAACGCGATCCGGCTTGCACTGGCGCTACATTCTTCAACAGTGACTAAATATAACGCCGTACAATTTATATGTTTTATACATAATAGATAGAAGAATTCAACTATTCAATAACATAAACATCAACGTAACATATCGTAGATTAAAATTGACATATTGTGTGAAATGTACAGTTTTAATAACTTTCTTTTTTATTTATGCAAGCATACAGTCCGTAAATATAATTTATTTTTCAGTGCTTTTCCTGTTTTTGTATTGTAAATCATTACTACATCACATGCACAGCTGAACAGCTGTTTAGATTTCCGATTTCATCAGCGCGCGCGAGGTCGCAAGTATTTGACACTGTGAGGGGGAGTGCGGTGCCGGATCGCGCGTTGGTTGACTAACAAAAGGTGGCGTGATGTTGTGACGTCACGTCACCTTACGATACGTCGGCTCTTATTGGCGGAGCTTCGTCAGGAGGTGGAGGTACTTTTTAGTTTTCGGTAAATTGGAGTAGAGTAGTGAGTACTACATTTGTAGGCACGTCAATGGGTAGATAACAATATGTTGGTTGAATATTTTTTGTTTGTTTAGACGACTATAGAGGAAACTTCTGAGTAAATAATCCTTGGTACAAAGAGCGTAACTAATGTTAATTTGTTCATTCATTCGCTATACTACATATCCTCCATA
>DWPA01006061.1:0-11283 GCA_018251375.1 Calpodes ethlius
CAGATATTTATGTGACAGATAAATATTTGTTCTCGGGTCATGGGTGTTAGTGAGGTGTTATTTGTGTTGTCCATGCCACCTGCGACACAGGGAATCCTACTGTGGGGGTATGAGTGTGTTAGCGTTATTATTTATTATTATGTTATTATTTTTTATTTTTTTATATAATCGTAATTTCAAACATTTTGTTTTATGGGTTGATAATTGTGCGGCTCAGAATAAAAATTGGTCGTTCATGTCTTCTTAATAAACATAGTAGTCATCTGATTGCTGCTGAATCCATTACAATAAAATATTTCGAACCCGGCCACACATTCATGTCAGCTGACCATTTTCACCACCAAGTTGAGAAGACATTAAAAATTGAGTGATATTTATTGCTTTTGGTATAAGCAAAGGCAAAAGTATTCTTCAAGATTATTTAGTTCGTTATCTAATATCTTTAAACGAGCAATTCTTGTATATATCAACGATCTCGGAAACGGCTCCAACGATTTTTTTTTTAATTTGTATCCAGGGGGCTTCGGGTGCGATAAATCGATGTAGCTAGATTTTATTTTCAGAAAATGTCGTTTTGACAGTATTTTCATTGAATTAAAAACCCCCTTCAATATCATTAGAATACAAAGCTAAATTTCGCCATCGTTTTCAAAGTTAGAATAGCTCAGTCGGGAAATCGGCGTCTTACAATGCAGGAAACCCAGGTTCAAAACTCGGTCCGATTGAATCCTTTATTTTTTCTCTTTTTTATGAGTTTCTTTTTGTGAGAAAAAAATATATTTATTTATTATTTATGTCGATAAGTTCAAAATATATTATTCATACTTCATCAGTAAGTAATTTGCATTTTTATAAGTTAATATAATTCCAAAAAAAAGGAAAGCACTGAAAAAAACACCGAGCAAAGCTCGGTCACCCAGCAAGCAAACAAACTAAATCCTCTATATTGTACACCAAAATAATATCTAGATACATTCTAATAAATGACGGAACTCAGTACAACAGGCGGTCTTATCACTTAAGTAGCGATCTCTTCCAGACAACCTATTATTAAAATTATACAGTAAATATATTTAGAATCAGGGTAGAGTGCACAATAATAAACTTAATTAAATTAAATTAAATTTGTTTCCAGCTAGCGTAGTATGTTGGAAAACGTTTAAATTTAGAAAATAGAAAAGAGATTATACAAGAGATAGGTAGTAATCCTTTACCTGTTTTTTGATAGTCACTAATGTCTGCGCGCGTTGGATGGTAACTGGTAAAGAGTTCCATTGACGTACAGCCACTGTGGTGAAGGATTTACCGTAGAAGGAAGAAGTATGAAGAAGTAAGGAATTAAAAGCGATAGATTTTCAGTAGATCTGAGATAGCGATCTTGATGTGTTATATATTTAAATTCAAAGCGTTGCTTTAAATATTCCGGAGTATTTGGATTAAACAGGACGCAGTATAAAGCAGAAAGTATATGACTATTCCGGCGGAGACGAATTGGGAGCCACTTAAGCTTAGCCCGGTATTCAGAAATGTGATCATATTTCCGAAGACCAAATATGAATCGAATGCAAATATTTTGGAGACGCTCAAGTTTGTTTAGTTGCTCCTCGATTAGGTCCAGATAGCAAACATCGGCATAGTCAAGGATTGGAAGAAGTAATGAAGTAGAAAGTGTAACTTTGGTCGCAACTGGAAAGAAGTTACGAAGTCTACGAAGCGAACCCATCGCCGAAAATACTTTTTTACTCACTTCGTTGACTTGAGGGCCCATGTGAGGTAATTATCCATATATACCCCTAGATTTTTTACCTTGTCAGACAGAGGCACTTGAGTCTCATCAAAATTTATTCGTGGTAAATTGGAGAAATCAGATTTCGACAGTATCCTAGAACTTCCGATAATGATAGCCTGAGTTTTCTAACCTTAAGTCCATGCAGTGAGCACCATTGTGAGATACGAGCCAGATCATCATTTATCCCATTGATCATTATATGCAGATCTTCAATGTGACCGTGGCAGTAGATCTGAAGATCATCCGCATAAAGGTGGTAGAGAGAAGATAATTTGAGAGTAATGGAATTGATATAAACAGAAAAGAGAAGACGAGATAACACGCCACCTTGTGGTACGCCAGTACTGACATTCAACCATGATGAGTGAACATCATGTACTTGTATCCGTTGTCGGCGCCCATACAAGTAACTTTGAAACCAACAAATGACGCTTGGAGATATGTTAAGAGTACGTAACATAGCAAGTAAAATATCAAAATCGACAGTGTTAAATGCATTGCTGAAGTCAAGCATAGTCAACACGGTCACTTGTCTTTTTTTTTTCATAGCTAGTCGAATATCGTCAGTGATTTTAAGTAGGGCAGTAGTCGTACTATGACCAGGACGGAAACCGGATTGGAAAGGATTCAACAGATTATGTGAACATAAAAAAATATTAATTTGTTGGTAGATAAGACGTTCAAGCACTTTAGAGAGGAATGGGAGGATGGAAATTGGTCGAAAGTCTGTATAAGAGCTTGGGTTATATTTTTTCGGGAGAGGAATTATCTGAACGTCTTTCCATGCAGCTGGGAATGAATTAGAGGAAACGGAAAAGTTAAGGATATGAGTGATTACAGGGATGACAGTGTCAAGGATAGGAATAATCATATTACGACTGATACCATCACTGCCTACCGCATCAGAATGTATGGAAAAAATGCTTCTCTTAACATCACAAGTGTCAAATGTACTAATTGAAAAGGCGGGAAAATTAGGAGTAGGAAGAGAAGACAGATAGTTTAAAGTTGTACTCTTTAGATTACTATCAATGCAATAAGAAGAAGTGAAGTGTTGATTTAGACAGTTAGAATTTATATTATTGGGTAAACACGTAACAACTCACGAGATTTCCCGACTCCTAATGACCTCAAGAATTTCCAAACTCTATCAGCGTGTTGGTCTTGGATAGATTTATGAATATGGCGTCGTTGTGCGTCTAGACACACCTTATTGCAGCGATTTCGCAAATTCGCAGATTTCGCAGGATTGAGCAAATTACAATCACTGGGATCTGACTTATATCTTGATTTGGTAGCGTTTTTCTTTTTAATAAGTGCTTTAATAGCATCAGTCAACCAGGGAGCTGGAAGGTGCCGTACACGGATTGGACGAACAGGGGCATGTACATCCAAAAGTTTAGTTAAAAGACTATTAAAATTTTCCACCTGTTCATCCACAGTGTTAGCAGTGAGAATGGGGTTCCAGTCTATTTTCGCAGCATCCCTACGGAACGCCTCAGTATCCATGCTTGCGAAGTTACGTTGTAATAATATCCTTGACTTGACCTTGGGAGGTTTAAGTTTATAAGAAAGAAAAATTAAGTCATGATAAGAAAAGGCATCAGCAGCACACTGGCCATGTCCCTCGACCTGGTCTGGCGATGAGACGAGTATTAAGTCCAGAAGGGACGGAACTGAATTGGGGAATAGATGAGTCGCAGAGAGAGGAAGTATATGTAAGTTTGCTGCCTCTGCTATAGATTTAAAAGTAGCCGTACGTGAATCATTTTTGAGAAGGCAAGTGTTGAAGTCTCCCATGAGTATAGTATGTGAATAGATTGGTATGAGGTTTTCGAATAAACTTTCCAAAGTGGAGAAATAATTGACATGCATAGACGGACTATAAAAAACTCCTAAGAGTAACTTTGCATTAGAAAAAAGAACTTCAACAAAAATATATTCAGGTTCACTTCCAGGTTGAGTCAACGGCGAGGTGCTAACAATCGAAAAAGGTATGTGGGAACGAAGGTAAATAGCAACGCCGCCACCGCCCCGACCAGTTCCATCGTTGCGGATTAAATGAAATCCCGGAAGTGAGTAAGAAGAAGAAGGAAGGCATGGCTTTAGCCACGACTCCGAAACCAATATTGCATGAATATGTTTGCTATCAAAAGAACTAACGAAATCGGAATAGTGTGCCGGAATACTTTGTGCATTTATATGGCAAATATTGAAATTATTCTGTGCATTTGTAAATTTTATATTTAACATCGATTGCAAGGAAATAATGCTTACGAAACTATCGTCACTGCTTAAGCCGACGGATTCAGAAGAAAAGGAAAGATACTGTATATTATCATTACTACTATCTGCTGACATTACACCAAATTTAGAACAACATAACTAGACTTAAATTTACTAATAGTATACCTAATGTATACTTATACTCAAATAATACAATTAAACAATATTCTATATTAAGCTAAATACCTACCATATATATATATAAAATAAGATATATAAAATGTATTTCACAGGTTAATGTTAGCTCGCTAGTTGTTGTAATAGTATACAGAAATAACTAGGAATTAGAGTAGCAACGAACATTATTGACGCAACAAATATTCAGTATAGTTAATAATACAATAATGCTCGTAGATTGAAGTACACGTCGTAATACGCAATAACAAAAGCAAACTAAGTAAACGTCACTAAAAACTACTACGCCCGCCGCCGGGAGCACCTCTCGGTCAAACCGACGACAAAGGTCACAGTCATGTTTCGTACACATCTGCCGCCGGGTGTTTGTTTAAATAGTGAGAAATTAATAGTGAGTGACCTGTTTGAAGATTAAGATATTAGCAACACAAAAACTTGTTTAAGAATGTAAAGTTTGAAGATATAGTGTGTAGGAAAATGTATTACCAACTACTAACGATAAGATAATAGCGACAGTACCTTTGTAAAAGGAATTAGCGATTAAGCCGACTGGCTACAAGTATAACATATCACTTTCTGGTGATCTTCTTCGTGCGCGAGATGGTTTTTTCGTTTTAACGAGGCTCGACCGCTGCTGGGGTTGGAGAAACAGAAGCTTGCACTTTGGGAACAGCATCGATATCAGCCATACAGCTGACCTGGAGACGAGAGCCATCAGGTGCGAGAATAAAGATGGATCCTTCACGCGTCCAGCATTGCTTGACTCCAAACCGTTGTCGTTCCTACATGAACAGCATATGTCTGGTCTTCGTTAGGAATTCCGAGAGTGTAATTCCGGTACCCTTCAGTTTGGTTTTTTCAAACCAGACTTTATCGCGAATGTGCGCCTCCCTGAATTTCACAGCCATCGGTCTCGGTTTCGTGCTACTGGATCGACCCAAACGATGACAGCGACTAAACGATGCTGAAGAAACTCCGACCACTTTAAGTTTGTTGGTAATTATATCCGCAACTGTAGCAGCTGTGTTCTCCCGAGTCTACTTCAGAAATACCATGTAGGAGGAGCATTTTGTGTCTACCTCTCATTTCCAAGCGGTCGATTTCTTTGCCCAGAAACTCAACTTGCTGCTGTAATGTAGACAGTGCTGCTACGATGAGTTTTTTCAAAGAAGAGAATTCGTAGGCCAGAGAAGAAGCGGAAACAGATGTGGGGCTTGTCTTCTGTATTTCTTTCCGGAACTCGTTCATTCTTTCGTTAAAAAAATGAGTCATCGCAGCTAGCGATTCCTTGACTGATTCCATTATAGTGTATGTGCAGTGAAAAAGGTTTTATTGTGGAAGTGAAAACTTGATAAAGGAGAACTGGTAGGTATTTTAGCTTTTACTGTGGATTTACGAACATATACATGTAATCAAATAATTAAAATGTTGAATTTAAATTTTGTCCACAAAACACGACTTGTAACTGTCACGCCTACCCAATACCCAACGTAATACATATTAGTGTAATCCTTTGTTTTAATGATAGATTATGGCAGATGATTAAACTACAATATATGATGAATTGTTAGTGATCCGGAAATATTTAATTAAGAAAGGACAAAGTAGACATACCTATTCCGTAACTTTAAATAAATTAGAAGAGGCTAAGTGTTTATATAATAAAGCTAAATTATCGTAATCTACTATTAAGGCCAATAAGGACCCTGCATTAACTGCTACTTTTAATCAAATCCATGCGTTTTACTTAGAAATATCTCAAATGTGTACTATTTCAAGCGAGCATAAAATTAAGTTAAAAATGGAGTTATTCGTACCGCCTGTAACTTAATCCTTTTATTGGACGAAGAAGACGAAGAAAAGACGACTAAACGATTTATTAGTGCCATGGAAATGTATGCCGAAATGTTGGATAGTGAGGGGAAATCACTTTTAATAAAATTTGTTCTGAAAGGACGACCGTCTGAGAATGCCAAATTACGTTTGTCGAATGCTTACTCTCAAATTAGCGAATTAATAACTGATTTAAGAAAACATTTAGGGACTACCAAATCTTTTACAGCTCGCAGCATTCAATCTCGTTTACAAAATACAAATCAGGGTTGGAGTTCCGTTGACGAATATGGTACCGAAATTGAAAAGCTTTTTACAGACTTAACTATCTCGCAAGCTAATGGTATCTCAGCGGAATACGCAGTATTAAAGGCATTAAACGAAAAAATGGCTGCAAAAATATTTTCAAACGGTTTAAAAAGTTCCAGGATGAGCACGATCGTAGCCGCCCGGAACTATGACAGACTTAAAGATGCTATTCAAGCTTCTCGCGTCAACCGCGACCCGCGCCTACAGTCCGCGTGTTCGGCGTCTCGCTCGCCGCTCCGCTCCCCCGTCTGCTCTTTGGACGCTTCCCCCCGCCGCGAGCTGTCCAGAGCGCCGGCGACAACTCTGACGCCTCAGTCGAAAGTGAGGATTATAAGCTGGTCGAACGCAAGAAACGCAAGACCAAGGCGCAGCCTGCCACCCCCGCGACCACTTCCGCGACCCCCGCTAAATCCGCGACCCCCGCGAAATCCGCGCCCTCCTCCGTCCCCATGGACACAATCCCCGCGCCTCGTGGGACAGCATCGCGCTCCGCCCCGGTCTCGGCGATCGTGAAGGCCCCCTCCCATCTTCATCAGAGACAAAAGTCTCTGGACTTCCGTGTGCCGGTTATGTACCGAGCACAAAATCCACTACACGCGCGCTACCTTAGGCCTTTTGGCCCTAATATACGAGTCGTAGTCCCCTCGACCGACCACTTCCGGGCCGGCCGCCTTCTTAAAGAAAAAAATTCTTACCACACTTACGCGCTCGAGGAGGAGCGCAAATACAAGTGTGTACTTCGTGGCATCCCCCACGAAATCCCAAATGAGGATATTCTCGCCGACTTAAAGACTACCCCGTCGACGCTGTGCATAAAATGCACATCCGCACCGGGAAGCTCTTCCCACTTGCATTAGTCATCATGACTAACGTCCCCGAGGCCCGGGACATACATATATTTCCATTGACCGTCTGCGGTTTATCCCCCATTCGCGTCAAACGCCCCAATCGCTTCGGCTACCCTTCGCAGTGCCACCGATGCCAATTATACGGGCACGCAGCCGCAAACTGCGAAGCCCCTCCCCGGTGCGTCAAATGCTTGACGCCCCATTTTACCCGGGAGTGCCCCCGTCCAAAGGACACCCCAATTTCTCCCTCCTGCGTCCTCTGTGGACAAGCCGATCACCCGGCCAACTATCGAGGGTGCCCGCGTGCCCCACGCCCCACTCACACCAGGCCCAGGCCCGCGCCTATGGTCCGAGCTCCGCCCCCTAGGACGGATGTACACTGAGGACTTCTTCCCGCCCTTCAGGTCTTCTCGTCGCGCCCACCAACGCGTGGAATCACGCCCCAGCTCCACTGGCGCAGGCACAAGCCCGCCCAGTCCAGGCGATTCAAACGCCACCCTCCCGCCCTCCTCCCTCGGGAGGCAACAACATTGAGTTCATACTCAATGTAATCACCGATATTGACATCGACGAGATCGACATTCTCGCCGACAAGATCCGCGCTAGCCGCACCCCCACAGACACCCACTTCGCTCTTCAAGAGCACAAGGCGCTCGTCCGCTCCTTAAAAAGGAATTAATCTAATATGGATGGAAACCCACCACCATTGCCTCGTTCTGCCGGTCGGATAAAACCTAGTGGCGTCTCGCTTGTTTCATATAACGCAAACGGTTTGCACTCAAACTTGTTAGAGCTTAGACAATTTGTTCGCAACAAAAACGTTGATCTGTTGCTTATCCAAGAAACCCGTCTTCCGCCCCGTTAAAAATATATATTCCTTACTTACGAATGATAGATTAAATAGCTGTATGGACGGCTTAATAGGAGGCGGCACCGCTATTTATTACAATAGGTCCCTCCACTGCTCATTAGCGCAAATCCCGCCTCTCACAAACTTGAAGCCACTGCGTGCAAGCTGGGTATGACAGGACATAGGACCGTGACCATAGTCTGTGTCTATAACCCATGGAAGCCCATTCTCCGTAGCGATATCGAGTCCCTCCTATCGCTCGGAGACTCAGTTATTATTTTTGGAGACTTTAACTTCAAGCACATCGACTGGAAGTGCCGTGTAAGCAATGCTAACTGCGTCAAACTCAATCAATTTATACAGGACATAGGGCTAGAGCTCCACTATCCTTCGGCTCCCACGCATTATCACTATTCTGCGAAACATGAGCCCGACATTTTAGACTTAGGCCTCTCCAAGGGAATAAATCTAAGAAATCAAAGGATAGAATCATCATCGACCCGTCTCTCTCTCCTTAGGCCCTCTTACACGCGGCCCGACTAAATTCAAAAAGACCTTTACCAACTGGAAAGGCTTCTCCGAATCAATAAATAGTAAAATCACAAACTCAGAATTAGGCTCCGTCGTCTCACCGGACTATTTCGATAGTACGGGAAAGATAGACGGGTAGTTGAAGTAACATACCGAAAACTCCCGCGAGATGTCATGAATCTCATAGCTAGGAAAAATGCAGTCCTTAGAAGGGCCGCACACTGTTCTAACCCGACGCTTAGGCGGAAGCCAATGCGCTACAGCGCATGGTCAAATTCCGTTTAAGCGAACTGCAGAATTTCACTTGGGAACACCGCATATCAAACATTAAACCATCACACACGGCGTTCTATAAAATAACTAGGTCCCTTAGACTAGACGCCAATCAAGTAGTCCCTCCCATTTCTCGTCCAGACGGCAGTATTGCCTTTGAGGACTTGGACAAAGTCGATTGCTTCGCTCAGAGCTTAACTAGTCAATGCACTTTATGTACTAAGGCGTGCCCTGCAAACCATGTACAGGCGGTGGAGAGCAAGGTCCTTCGCAGGTCCTCGTTTTCCATCACTTCTGACCCCATAACAACCACAAACAAAGAGGTAACGTGCATAATTCGTAGACTGAAGCCTCATAAAGCCCCAGGTGCCGACGGTATTTCTAACGTGGCACTGAAACATCTCCCGGAGCAGGTCATCACTCTCCTAATTATTATCTTCAATGTCTGTTTCCATCACAGCTTCTTCCCCTCCGGGTGAAAAGAGGCCATAGTAATTGGTATTCCCAAACCAGGGAAACCACTAAATATCCCATCAAATTACAGGGCCATTAGTCTCTTCAAGGCTTTGGGCAAAGTATTCGAGCGTGTCATCAACACACGCTTGATAGACCACCTCCTACCGACAGACAAGACTAAACCCCCTATCATTGTCCCGAATCAATTCGGCTTTCGTCCGAGGCACTCATGCCCCCAACAAGTCCACCGCATCACGGAATACATCCTAAGCGGTTTCTATCCCGGACGCGCGAAAACAGTAGCCGTCTTCTTTGACGTCGCTAAAGCATTTGACAAAGTCTGGCACGCAGGCCTAGTTTACAAGCTTTACAACACAGGCCTTCCAGATCGTTTAGTTAGCATAGTGGCTTTCTTTTTACAAGACAGATCGTTTAGGTATCGTGACGAAAGTTAACACTCCCCATCTTACCCCATCGTGGCAGGAGTCCCTCAGGGCTCCGTTCATGCAAGTCCCGCACTCATTGAAGAGTTGCAGAAAGTTCCGAACCACTTCTGTCGCATAGCGACCGACGCACATATGTAAGTTCGGAACGCTGACCTCGACTGCGACCTCGAGCTGAACACAATCCAGCAAACTCTCAAAGACTACTCGGAAAGATTCTTCAAGTCTTCCGAGCAACACCCCAACCCCTTCGTAAGAGAGGCGGCGGACTATCCTCCGCCCGCCTTAATCGGCCGTCAACTCAGGCGGCCGCGTAACATCCTCACGGATCCACCAGATAGTCTAACGTCCTACCTGGAATGCGTCTTAGCGGCTTAAACGGACCAGGACGCTTAATCCTAGGCTTATTACTTCTGTTTTTATGCATTTTCCATAATTAGATGCACCTAGTGCCCCCCTCCTAACGGCCAACCCCTCAGGTGCCTTGCTTGCGTTCCGGCCCTCCAACCGGAATCGCGAACATATACGTGGTGTAAGGTCTTTGGACGGATGCCACAAGACGGTGTTTAGTGGGTAGGCACCACTCTGGTGAGTCCCACATGACCTTACATGGGCGGCTGTGTAGGTATGCGTAATATGAGAATTCACCGCCTCCCTCCGCATGAGGGCAGTCCAATTCCACCTTGTCTGGACGCGAAAAAAAAAAGCTATTCAAACAGGGAAGGATGATGCCTTCCACATCCTCTCGACCGGATGTCCTTCAGTACTCTCGAGGAAGAAAAGGTAAGTATAGATTTTCGTCAAACTTAGGGCAACGAGGTTATCAAAGGAATAACTACTCTAACAGCTACTCCCATCCAGGTTATCATAGAGGTCATCCCCGTATGCGAGCGCACCGGCCAGCTACCTTTCGTTCAGATCGAGGTAGGTATTATTATAATAATAGAGCATATAGCCCTCGCCAAGCATCGAAGCGTGGTCAGAGTAAGCGGATCATTTATGCAGTTCAACCAATAGGCGGAAACGCTAATAATGAGCATGTGAATGAGACTAATAATGACCATGCAGTTTTTTCGGGATTAAAAATTATGTTATGACCTTTGAGGGACACTGCAAATATATTTAATTTTATGTCAATAATAGAAAATATTTATTTTTATTACACACTGGTGCATCAATATCAGTTATCAAAAATAGTGAATTACCTAATTTTATCCGTGTATTCAGAGATAACACAATAAATGGTATAGGAGGTCAAATTCGTTCTTTAGATTATGTAACACTTGCACTCAAAACAGGAAACCATAAAACATTTATTCATAAATTTCATGTTTTTACCAAGTTATCTTTAAAAGTTAGTGGAATTTTGGGCCTAGATTTTTTATCTATTTTTAAAGGTTACATAGATTTGGCTACTAATATTTTTACAATAAATGATAATGGTTACTGTAGTGTATGTGCTTATATAACTATGACAATAGTTATAAACACTGCCTCGGGCTCACAGTGTGACGGGGCGCACAGTCAGTA
>DWPA01006062.1:0-11283 GCA_018251375.1 Calpodes ethlius
AAAGTAACTTTATTTTTGACGTAGCTACTAGACTTCATATTATTAATAAATATGAATAACTATGTATAACATTTTAATACTTATTCTCTTAGGCACAGGGATCAGTTCCGCACGTACGGCCCGAGACGCCTCGCCAGCTCACGCACACACACGACGAGGACTGCTCAGACGACGAGGAAGTTGCTAAAAACGCGCAAAATAAATAAAATAAAATAAAACGTATACAACTCGTCGACATTTTTGGCCCCTGTGAACTGCGCCACGTATTGAAACTCGCGAGTGCCCGCACGCGTTACTTACGCGATACACCGCGACTACGAAATCGCGTATTGCGCATTAGTGATGTGTAACTCACCGAATCGGTTCATATATTCAGATCACATTGGCTCAACGTCAAATTCATTGAGTAGCGCAGAGAGTATAGTGAGTGATACGTATATTCATCTCTAATTGCGCAAGCTGGAGTCCACGTCGTTTAGTAATTCGCTATCCGCATTTTATAGATTATACATAATTATATGTATGTGAGTCGATTCACAGCTCCCAGATGTAAACCGTGATTTGAACTGCAGTTTGGTTTAGTTACGCATGTCTATTGCGCATAAACAGAGCGGCCATGTTTTGGCACTTTTGGCGCGAACCAACACAAACAACCATAAATGCGCAATTTATGAAGTCAATTATGACTCTGTCAACGTGTAATAATATTCCAAATTTGAAATAGCTTTCCCTGCGCTGCAATTTGCCACTAGGGTAATTCCTGTCGTTACAGTGTGACGTCACTAGCCATGAACTTGTTATAATGTTTTCATGGTTTGGCCTTGTTACGTTGCAGAACATTTGTGGTCTTTAAAATTGACTTCCTTACCGAAAACGGCACTACATTTTTATTTAAATTTACTTCTTTTTTAAAAAATATATATAATATGTTAGGTCAGGTTAAAATATTAAATTGCGTTAAGTGATTTAAAATTGTAATATTCTTTCTTACACAATTAACTTTCGTCTCGAATATTACATTTAAACAGTTTATGCATTTTAATATCATGTTTTAAAAGCAGTGATGAATATTCGAAATATTCGTCAAGGATTTTCGAGCGCTTTCGAAATGTCATTATAGATCTTCGCACTCGATCTAATTTTATGTAGTGATCTGGCTACTATTTAGTTTCCAGAAAGTAATGCTGTAATAGTAATAGGTGATTAGTCTTTGAAATATACTGGGAAGTGAACAACGTGGTATGGAGTTGCTTACTTACCACCGTTCTCAATATACTATCTATCCTTAACTCTCAAGTCAGTTGCGAAGCAACTCAAAAAATAACATGAGTAATGTTAGTTGTTACTACTTTGGCTACTTATCCAGAGATATTGGATAGGTATATTACTGAAAACGGACTTTATAGATATACTTTATTGCTTGTAATTGCATTTGCACTAAGCATATAAATAGTTATTATACAAAATTATACACATGGTTTGATATAGAATCGGCTACCGTAAGTGTTGAGTATGTTTACATTCGAGGCTAAGATAGAGATTGGAATGTGATACCTAAAAGTTAATCTTAGATCGTTGTAATGTCTGTAATTTCTTATTTTATTTTTTTGTGTACATAATATTATGTTTTTGTTGTTTATTAAAAATTTTATGTTATACTGCCGTTCGGTCAACATACAAATATGATTCGGTATCGTAATTATTGTAATTCACAGATCACTGTCCATTCCATTAAGGTTGGCCATTTGTTTATTTAAACGTTTAACAATAAAATAAATATTACAGTGCGAACAAAGACCTTAATAGTTCTTTACCGGCTAACCATTAGTTAAATCTTTTGTTTGTTAATTACTAACTAGTACTATTAATGAAAGTAAATATTATTAGGGATGTTGACCAATTAAGAATGTTTTTATCTAATAGACAAACTGTGATGTTGACGGATACATGTGTCGGTTTCAAAGAACGACAGGAACTAAGTTCTTTAATTTACGTTTATACTTCAACCCGAATGTAATTCGATATGGATATTTGTTGATTTTTTTTTAATATCGTATATTTTATTCAGTACACTGTAACTGGAATTTTTATAATTGTTAAAGATTAATCTCTATTTCTTAACTACACATTTGCACCATAAACAATAGATGTTTATTTCCCATTTCAATCCTTCAAGCACTCAAGTTATAAAGTTAAAAAATATATTTTACTGGAATGTATTTATTATGAATATTATTAATTTATCCATTGTATTTCAATTGTAGCTACTGTCAACATCCCCAGATTTTTGATAAATATAACCGTAACTAGTAGATCCTGTGTTAAATGGTTGTTACTGGCAACACTAAGGGTTGGGATCTGTGAATTACAAGTTGCTATATTTGCATTAAATATCCTAGTTAATTTCATTCGCACCAAGAGGTAGCTATTTTATCTTATTAAGTAATACTGTAGCTCTTGTTATTACAGACTAGGCACCAATGTTTGAAGTAAATAATGTTGACTGAATTATGTTGGCTATATTTTTTTTATGAACGATGTATGCGTATAGTTCATAGGGAAAAATATTGTTCATATTAACATGTAAATTGTTTATAAAACATTGTGATTGTAATTGTAGCGATTTTTTACCTAATTTTTTACTTAATCACACAACATGTAGACATGTATGAACAGGATGCAATAAAACAGTTAAATTAAACGAAGTCGTTTTTATCCCCAGGTTTATGTATTGAATATAATTTGTTATTATAACAATAAATCTTGTAAATATTCCTCGAATTCTTCTTCTCGAGTCTTTTCTTCTGTTTCTTGTGTACCTGGTAAAATAATAACATATTTGTTTTAATATTATCTTATCTTAAATAAATAAACGGAAAAAATATGAAAAGAAATGATACCTTTTTTCCACAATGATTCTTCTATCCTAGTCTCCGTCGGCGTTTCAACGACATTCTGAGAAGTTGACGCTTCACCTTCATTAGCTTGGGTGTCGATCTCTGGAGCGTCATCACTCTCGCTATCTTCTGACTCTTGTTTATTTTTATTTTTCTTCCTTCTCTTTTTTAGGTTTTTCTTCAGTCTTTTCACTTCTCGCTTTTTGGACCTGTAGTTTAATTTATCCGAGCACTCTGGACATAGTCCTGAAATATAGTACAAAGAAATTATAATTATCGAACAAAAAATTTACATCGTAAGATCAGGTTTCTTCGGATCTTTACATTAATGTTGAGCTATCAGGTGCATACACCAGAGTACCAACCATCTAAGTTTCACTATGCTATCATAAGAGTACGTGTTGATAGTTGCCACCAAACATTTAAATATTTATACATTTCACAAAGCCCATTTCATCAAAGGGAGGTCAGTTAATTTGGACTTGACAAGTTGTAATTTCATTATTTATATAAAGCAGTATAGAGGATGTATCTGCAGCAAGGATTTTGTCAGGAAGTCTTTGTATCCTATAGAAACCTATCGAGCCAAATAAAATTAATGTGAGGTCGGTGCAAGACGTATTGCCAAAACAAGCTAATGATGTTTGAGCGAGAAAGGCAGTCTTATATGAATTGATGTTCGTATTGAAGAATTACTGGTAATATACACAATAATTAATGTTAGTTACATGAAAATCCCACCTAATGGCCCTATATAAACAAAAAGTTAAGTGGAGAGTTAATCCAACATCAGATAACCGTTTTTAGGATGTTTTATTCGGTTGGCCTAGAATACTGTCTCCAATCTCATGCGGACATACCAGGATGTCGTAAAAGACGTCAGAAGTCGATTACCCTGCTTGCATGAAAGGTTTTACGCAAGCATTATATCATCAATATTTACATCTCTTCGTTGATATAATTATATTTTTGTGAAGTAGGCTTAGCTAGCCTCAACCCTCTTGCATGAGTCAGTTGCCAAAGATTTTTTTTATTTGGCTGGGAATTTGAAAGTGATTTCCTTCCTCCTCTTTTATTTATTAGACAAGGCGTCAGTAGGGTGTCTTCAAGCGACACTTTTGATGAAAAAGGAAACTGCTTACCAGATTATATTACCAGTTGCAAAATCATTTCAGCGTTGATTTTAAGGGAGTCTTATTACGTAGAAAACTTGCAATTTGGTACGATTAGGTTAGGTTAGGGTATCTTACCTTTCGAATTAAACTGAAGAACATAAGGGCCTACAGAATTCAAAAGAGGCAATTACTGTATTCTTCTCGGCCACGCAAGTGACGGAAATACCTTACCATGAAGAAGAAACTTACTAAGTTTCACCAGTGCATTTTTCTTTTCTCTACCCTCGAGATAGGCAAAGTTGACTTCCCATGACTTGAGGTCACGATCGCTGTTACACCGCTTATCACCACACTGGAACTGACCCTTGCCAAGCACCACTTCCTTCTCGACACGCCATCGCAGTGCTACCTTATATTTTACATTGTAAATATTTGTTAGCTTATTTATACCAAGTAATTAGAAAGTGATAAACATCTCAAAACAATCATGAGGCTAAATAAATACATTTAAAGAGCATTATGATGGAAGACGAATAAATACTTCTGAACAAAAATACACACGAATTAGGTATACTTATACCTTTGCTTACGCTTGCATCATTTTCATCATAACCCATAACAGTCCCATCAATGTGTAAGGGTTTCAGCAAACGGTTTTGGTTCTAGTTGGTAAATGTAATATTACCTAAGCAACTATAATTAAATTTAGGCACAAACCTCGGCTAGCTTTCCACTAAAGCAACGGATAAGAAAATAATTCAAATAAACCCTCGGCTTCCTCGTCAAACTTTGGATATCATTTAAGAGCAGAGTAGAATACTTCTCAAGACAAATCGAATCAGCCCTAATTCGGGAGGGTAGTGCGCTTTTATTTTAGAATTCCTATGGCAGTCCTGCGTCTTCATCGTCAGACCAGGTAAGTGATACAATGGTGTTATAATGATCATCCGATTTACATGTAATTCAATAGGACACTGGAAATTGTCCTTAGAGTGAAACAAAATAAAAGCTTGTAATAAAATTTACGGGAGCGTCGACTTATAAAGTATGAAGGAAGATTAGCCGACTATGTAACTACATGTTTTAACAAAATGAGCATAGTTAATCAGGAAATCCTACCCATATTTTTCCTAAATAAGTACTTACATACCTACTTTCCTAATAGGTCAGGCGGGATTTAGAGATCCAGGGCAATCATTTTGTAATAACACATTGTTACGATTAATTCACGTATAATCATTGAATTAAACATTCAATTCAATTATTATTATTAGGTATAAAGGCATTCTACAGCTCTGGATCAGTTGCGTTTGATTTTTTGGAGATTCGACTAAGAATACTGACGTGGATATGGATAATTTGTAAGAATAAAAAACAATAGGTTGGAACATTATTTCGTACAAATATAATCCCAAAAAAAACTTTTCTTGTTTAATAAGTAGTTAGGTACCTACTTCTTAAGTATCGTAAAATGTTTTAACCGCAGACAAATAATTTTAGAAGGAAAACAGACCTTGTGTCCTGTCGGACAGAGATTACGAGAACTAACACAACACAACATTACCTTGTAAATTTTGTTAATTCAATGATCTTATTATATTATATACTAAGAATAATAAACAATAGAAAAATACAGTACCTATTTCCTTACATTGGAAAGGTATTAATGTTTGGGTTATATAATAAGTTTCTTTGTTGGTAAAACCCGCAGAGCGCAAAGATCTACAAGGGCGCTCTCCCCTCAATAAAAGCTATCAATTCAAACAAAAATTTACGTTTCCCAATTTAAACTGACAAACACAACAATATTTCATTGTCAATTGTATGAAAATACTTAAATAAACTATAATATAACTTTTATGTAATTTCTCTGATTTAACCTATACTTCTTAAAATATCTGATATTCCTAAAAACTAAAATGAAAGCGAAAACATGTCTAATTTAATAATGACAATGAGACATCAGTGACATCACCATATCCTCAATAGATATATGTAGATATGAATAAACATTGTAACAAAAGTTCATCTCTAATGCTTCTAAGCTATCAACACTACGTATCGGAGTGAAGATAAGAATCAAACATTTATTAGATTTATCACTCATTACACAGAATAAAAATAAACCTGGAATGCATTTAGTTTGCCGACCTTTGGAATCAGAGTGGGGTAAAAAAACCGAGAGGCAGATGTGTGGCTGTGTAACGGGGAACGAACACAGCGTTATATTTAGCCTACCAAAAGGCACTATATGGCTATTGTTAAGTTCCCTGCAATATCTCACACAAAGGAAGGTCTCTGGGGCAAAAAAAAGGTTATTCAAGTTTCATAGGGGACCGAACCGTCCCCATCTCATCTCATCGAAGGCTAGGGGAGGGTAACATTAATTATATTCAATGCGACGTTGCCTTTAGAAATAAACGGTGGAAACATTGGAGTTCCGATTTCATCGACAGACAACATTTAAATAGAGCAGGATGAAAATAATTAGCATTACTTATGATTGTTTAAACAGAAAACTAAATATTACAGTAAATAGGTTACACGGATTTGTAGCAGCAATTCTATTCAACTTTAAAACAAAGTGAAATAGAACTTACTTTGTTTTCTTTATATCTACTAAGATCGCAGATACAATATTCTTTGAAGAGTTTGTCATAGTATTTTTTAGCCAATTGTTTCTCCCACGTGTCGGCCACATCATCATCCTCCCAGAGGAACTTATGATTTTCACGAATAACGTCAAGATCGGTCCTGTCTCTAGACGTGTCCCGTTTGAGAGATCCAGTGGAACCCTTGGTATTGAGACTGTACACGTTAACTAAATACTTATGTAACTCATACGGATTTAGATTACGCAACCTTGCAGACATCGCTAGCGTAACCTAGAACAAAGGGAAAACGACCTATTTAGTCAGAAATTAAATAAAACATTACTTGCAACAAACAACTCTTTAATAAAATCGACAATTATTACATTTTCCCCATAAAACAGATATAATTCATATGTATTAAACGGTTCTTAAACTAATTGTCATGATGAGTTTATAACAAGGTGCATTTTCCATAAATAGTAAAAATTGTTGTTTCATTAGGCGTCAATAAATAATGTTTACTTTGTGCACGAATTAATATCTACTCTGAATATTATTGTCAGTCTTGTAGATTTTTGTGTATTTTTTCATTTGGCTCAACCTTATTCCTTACTTCTATAAACAAGTCATGCAACTTTCTTATAAATTAAATATAATAAATATATTAAAATGTAATTATTGTCTATTACTAAGTATAAAAATGACAATAATTTCTACAAAATCGACAAGTAGTACCTACATGCAATTGAAAAGTGGCACATGGTATACATTTAATTAGCTTTGGTTTTAGTAGCCAATTTATCTTTGGGATGTTTTGTAGTACTAAAATATAATTTTTCTATCAACAGGGATATATATATAATATATATTGTATATAGTATAAAAAGATTTTAAACAATTATACATACTTATAAAAATACATCCAAGAACATCAAAGCATGTTCGAGTATAAATATTATTGTGACATAATTGTGATTACATTATTTGTTCAAGTAAAAATTTTCTATCATAAATAGACTTACAATAAACTAATTGTTCGACATGGCTAATTTAACCCTCGTTTCTGAGACCATTAAAGAGGAAATTAATGCCTCAGTGTGAAAGAAAATAGGCTATCTATCATTAAATTATTGACTATAAATCCAATTTGGCTTGTCAAATACATATTTCCTAAATTTATTACAATAAAAATTCTAAAACCTAAATTATTTGGTATTTTTGTGTAGTTATAAAATAGAATAGGCACATTAGATAATATTATTGCTTTGGTTACAACACAGTACAATAAGAATCATTTCATACTTATCTAAAATTTGGCAAAGTTATACTTTACAACTGGTATTACAAATACCTTGCAGTAAAGGTGAATACAAAAATATAGTTATTAAAGCTCTCAAATGAAGCAGGAACAATTATTAGCATTTGTGACATACATGTGTAATAGAAGACCTCAATATTGTAGTAATATTCCCCTATCTAATGCAAACACTACAGTATATCTATCGGAATTTTTGGCCATTTGACCTATATCCACAAGTTAATATATCACTTTATCATATCTAAAAAGGCAACTTTGGATTCAGATATGTAGTACTTTATAGTAGAGCACCTGTAAAAGGCATATCTTAATTCACTAAATGTAACCCAAACATGCATTTAGAAATCGCATAAATAAAAACCTTAAACTCAAAAGCAACTACAGCAGCACACAAGAGCGTCGAGACACTCACATAAACACACCATAATGACTAATTTATTAACTAGAAAATTATTTTCAGTTTTGGTATAAAATAATGAAAACTATTAACAATTATGACTAAATTTTTGGCAATAAGAGAATCAAAAATCAAAACTAAAAGTGTTAAGCGTCACTGACAATAACCACTTGATATTTTCAATGTGTAAAAAGCAAAAGATTGCGGCAGTTAATTGACTATGCAATATTTCGTGAAATATTGTTAATGCCTGATAAAATGATCCATAAATTTATCTATCCATGTGTTTTTTCATGTTTCTTCATGTTATCGGATCGGGTGAAGGCTTTGTCACATACACCACAGTAGTAAGACTTCTGCTTGGTGTGCACAGTCATGTGGCGAGACAGTTCACTCTTAGTTACAAATTTTTTCTCACACACTGTACAAGCATGCTTGCGTACATTGAGGTGGAACTTCATGTGTATAGAGAGGGAGCTGGATTGTGAGAATGCCTTGTGACATAGCTCACACACAAACGGCCTCTCACCTGTGTGTTTACGCAAGTGGTTCATAAAGCCTGTTTTAGTGTAATCTTTCTGACACAGGTGGCAAAAACTGGATTTTGAGTCCAACATTCCTGGAAAGTGACTATTTATATGTTTTCTGAGCTCCCAGTAGCTGGGGAACTTCTCTGAGCAAACATGACAAGGATATTTCTTTTCTTCGGTGGGCTTAGCACTACATTGATGAGAGGAAAGGGACTGTTCACTGGGAAACATTTGATTACATTGGCTACATAAATGACTAGCCTCAGAGTCGGTTGATAATGTCACTTCTAAGTAATTTTCAATGGACATGACATTCCCATTGGAGCTATCAGCATCATCATTCACTTGTGACATTTGATCCTTTTCTGAAAAATCTTTGGTGTCGATTTTGGAGATATAATCTCTGCAATCTAAGAAATCTTTGGGTGAATTGTTATTGTCCGGCTCGACAAGATGCAGCACGGGAGACTCGCTGCGCTCTCTGTCCGATGCCTTTTCGTTGTCCGAATGCTCGGTTTTGGAAGATACGTTGTTGTCAGATTCCCAGTCATTCTCGACGATTTCCACATCTGAATCAGAGTCCTCGGCGCTCGACGCCGAATTATTGACTAAATGAAATCCGATGTCATCAAATCGTAATACATTTGAAGGAAGTTTAACCCCCACGATAGCCTGAATCGCCTGCCATGAAAGCTCCTGGGGGTTGTTCTGCATTCTATAGCGCACTAATTTAACCTACAAACCAGTTTTCAGTGATTACTAGAAATAAAAAAACATAATTTAGGCAGTAAGAATATGTAAATTAATGTATTTACCTTTTCCGCGCACAATTTAACAATTCTTTATAAAATAAATAAGCAGATGACACCTTATTTCTACATCTAAAAATATTATGCTATACAACACTGCACTCCACTAGTACTACAGTCTGTTTCTGTCTGTATTTATGGATGCGTCTTTGACTCTTTGTGTCATTGCATTGCGCTTGAAATTGACTGAAAAATTATTATATAGAAATTAAACTACAGCGCTTGCAGCGCTTGAATAAAAAAACCTTGATTGAAAAGTATTTTAACGAGTGCGTTCATAAATTTCTGTTTGAATATAACATTTTTACTTTATCTTAATTGAAGAATATCTTAAGTGAATTGCAGTCAATGTACACCTTTTAAATGATTATTAGTTATTTTATGCCAAACGGACAGTAAAACTTTCAAGCGCTGTAGCGATTGGCTTTATAAAATCACAATATCAGGATTACTTTATATCGGTATGTACCGTTTGAAAATTGGAACGGTATTTTAACTATTATAGTGCGAGTTGAAATTGTTATTTCGTCATCGTAATTTTTTCATATTTTCATTTTATATAATAGATTAAACTAATAGATGTTATGGTTAAATATACTGATAAAGTGGAAAAGATTTACTTTCAAGATATAACTGTAAATATTTTCGATTCATTTCAGAAAACATGCCTTAGAAAATGTTTAGGCAGAATTCTTTAAATTAAGATCTATTTTATATGTGACCTCATTGAAATATATTGATCACTAATTTATGTTATCCGTTATTACAACTAGACAGACAAAAAATATGGGATCTATTGCATTTAATAAATAGTTCTATTAGAAGATCTTCTCAAATAAATTTCATTGAACGACATCGATTATTTATAACGCATAAAACAGTAAACGATTTATTACCGTATTTAATAAATGGATTCAAAATTTTATTATGAGTCTATAATATAAATAAAGCTTTGATGATCATATTTTTGACCCATAGAGAAAAAAAGAAGCCATTAATAGGCTTTTTCCCAAGCAGTACCGGTATTTGACCATTTTGTAATGTATTTTTTTTACCTTATTAACGTCGTTCGCGGATACCAGAAACACCATATGCAGTAATGACGAGTTGTTAATCAAAAGCAATCGTGGGACTAACGTCATGTACTAGATGTTTGTGCTATCTGTGGCCGTAAGCTATGTATCTATTTATTTATTATCTATATCTGCCTGAAAGCGATAAGTGACAACTGACAGTTTTGTTTTGGCGGCTTATTTGCAGCTTTTTGCGGTTTTGATTACTGTGATGAAATAAAATTGATTTAAATCTAAATTGTATTATAAAATATATAAATACAGTTACATATATTTGAAAAATGCAGTATCAAACATATTTATTATGTGTGTGGTAATAAAAGTAAAAGCAATGGATTCCTTACAATCTGTAGAAGAATTAGTCAAGTCTAACAGCAACTTTAGTAACTTTTTAAACACTTCTCAAGTACCAGATGTATGTAAATCAGAACCATGTATGTTAGGAGTTGACGAAGCAGGACGAGGGCCAGTATTAGGTAGGATCATAATTTTATTAAACTTAATGAAGATGAAGTCCTGTATTTTAGAATTTTTTGGATAATTTAATTTA
>DWPA01006063.1:0-11282 GCA_018251375.1 Calpodes ethlius
CCCCCTTTGCCTTTCAATTTCTATGCTTTTCAGTACCTACCTTCTTTTGTTTATAAAGGTTATTTTATACTATGTGTATCATACCCCCCTCCCTCCCACCTACTTCTGAGCGAAGAAATAGAAACTCCTCACCCTACCATGAAAAAAATCTTTATACCCCTCCAAAAACTCCTCGTATATAGATATATTTAATTTTTAAACACGTTATAGATTTGAAATGTATTTGATACTATTAAATATATGTAGAGGTAGGATTTATTGAGCCAAAAAATAGTTTGCTTAATGCCGAAATCTTTAAAAGTCTTTTTATAATTCTTAATAAAAATATACGTCTTACAGTCTTTACTCCATTTTCTTAACTGACAACTGACAACTTCTAAATAGAAAAAACATAATAGTTTGGGGTTGCAAGTAAAATAAATAATAATCCTAATTAAAATTAAATGAATATAAGCAACTATTCCGATATACATAAACTTTTTTATTTTTATTTCTGTTTACAAATTTATGTCCGTATGAAATAATGCATAATTCTTGAATTACTTCATTTTATTATTCATCGTTGTTCAATTCTATCACAAGGGATTTGTATGCTAATAAATTTTAGTTATTTCCACCGATAAAATCAACCACCACAGCGGTTTAGTTATAGCTAAAACTTGATAACAATTATATATTATACCTCTATTCTAATATATAAATTTAGAAGTAATAAATCTATAGACACGCTTCTGTATTACAAATAATTAAAACACTTAGTTTCGTGTTCCTCATCACAGTATATTATAGAGGATTTCTCTTGTTTGGAATCAACCTTGCCTTTAGTATCAGGTAATGCTTATTATAACAAATTAATAATAAATAATTATTGACAAACCCATAGCCTAGTTGGTAGTGACCCTGCCTGCAAAGCGAAACCGACGACTCGATCGTCCTGGGTTCGATGCCCGGCCGTGGCAGATATTTATGTGACGGATAAATATTTGTTCTCGGGTCATGGGTGTTAGTGACGTGTTATTTGTGTTGTCCATGCCACCCGCGATAAAGGAAATCCTATTGCACAGGTATGAGTGTGTTAGCGTTTAATTATTTATTTATATTGTTCTTCCAATAGATTTAAAAAAATAGATTTTGAAAGATAAGTAATAGAATGAACAAGATTTCCTTTTCAACACATTTTATTTCATCCCTACGTACGTATGAAACTATATTTAGTCATACGTAAAGAAATCTTTCAACATCATTCTGCATCCCATTCAAGTGTCTTATCAGTTAAATATTGACAAGTATTAATCACTGATGGCAATATTATTATTTGACGACATCGGACATGTTTTTTAAACTACAATTTGTATTATTCATCGAACGTATTGTTCTGCGCCTGTTGTTTCCTACTGCGCAATATTTGCATTACGCGCGATTCACCTGCTGAAAGCCGACCAAATTGTTTAAGCGAACGAAACATACATGTATAATGTCTGCCTGTGATGAACTATTATCTGTGACGCTCTTATTGTTAAAAAAACGTGAAGCAAGCAACAAAATGGCTGAATGACTGTGATAATAACTTGTGATAGAGAAAAACTAAATACTTATTTATATTACCTACGCTTGGAATTTAACAAAAATTGTTTTACTTTATTTTGTTTTAGTTTCCTAAGTTACTGCTTATTACAACAGCTGTCTGCCAATAAAAGTCCCATCAAAACCGGCCCGGCCATTTCACATATTAGCCAGAACAAATAGACAGACAGACAAATAGACAAAATTGTAAATAAAGTTATTTTGATGTATGTACCGTGTGTATATTGACATGCATGTAGTAAACAGCGGTTATTTCAATATTACACACAGACACTCCAATTTCATTTATATGTATAGACTACTGTTGTTAATATAGACACATGGAAGATTGCGATCACTAATTATTAAATAGGCTATTGATTCATTTTTGTTGACTACATAAAACAATATCTCCTCCATTTTTGAAATCGGATAGTAAGATAAGATTGTATACAATTCAATCCAAATTTAACAAATATTACATGAATAAACTAGATTGTTCTAGAAAAGAGAATTGATACGACTATCCCGGTAGCACATTTGTAAGGAAGTTTTCTCATTAGTCAGTGCAAACGAGATCTTCAACAAAACAATGACGTTCCGTAGCCAACTCGCAATGAAAACTTGGAGAATCAAGTTAAACGCAAATTAATGAAAACTGCGCTTGTCACTTTGATATTGCGGAGAATATTTTAAAATGTAAGAAGAAGAGTTACCTATTTGAAATTGCGGTATAAAATGAAAATGAAAATTATATTAAAATAGTGGAGACCTATTTGCATAGTTCAGTGTGGCCAGTATTGTGGACTCTTGAACAGCATTGTGGAATTTGGCCCTTAATCCTTTAAATGTAAGAAAAATCCCGAGTTTTAAACTAAGTTAGTAGGTGGTGGGTAAGGTTATGACTTCAACGCATCAGTGGCACACTATAGGGCACGGATTTCTTCTCACAGCCGAAGAGACCTAGAGAGCACTCGACCACGCAGCTCCAGTGCGGATTGGTGATCGCGTTAGTGATCCCAAGTGCTGGAAGTTTTTATGCCACTCGAAAGCCACTGTCATGCTTTAATATTGGGTTGTCCGAAAAGTTCATGCCGATATTTTAAGACAATTCAAACGCAGCTCATTCAAATATTAACGAAATTAACGAATCGTAACCAAACTTTTTCCCAAATATAGCTGAAGCTATCTCTTTAAGAATATGTACATTTTAAACATGTCATTTGTTTTCGAAAATTTGTGATATATTTAATCAAGTCTCACGCGTTACCTACCGAAAATCTGCTCGATCTTTCCGAACATTAGCTGATATCTAATCATAATTTATATGCCCACCTAATCATTGAAGCGCTCAAGTATTTTTTCCTAATAGCGTTCACCAACTACCTATCACCACTGCAACATGGACAATCACTTAAGATCGCCACGAACCCTGACATAATGTGAACCTTAAGCGACTATTACTGATACGCTTAGATGACATACTATTTAAGGTATATCTTTGTAAGCCTATACTTATCAAAAAGCATATTAAACGAACTATTTTAAGTATTATTTAGTTTTATATACTGTATCTATAGTAATTTTAACCTCTTATTTCCTCTGTTTATGACGTGAAATGTTTTGCAGTTCGGTTTGAAAGGGGATACTTGCTAATATCAAATCCGATGAAAACGTGAGCGATAAGTATGGTTATATGATCGCAAGCCAGAGGTAATATATTTGTCCGGCGAAGTTTCGAGAACCCTTCAAAGCGCTCAGGAACTGTAACTAAAACTAGATTTTGGTGGACCAAGCGGGTTTTCATGACTTACCTAACTACCTAGCACGACTGAATGGCCTATAATCGAAATAGAGAGGCGATCTCAAAGCTGAAAACAATCTAGTAGCCAAGTCAGCACCAAGTGGCTGAACATTTTACCAAAACCGGAGCAATTTGGACGTTCGTAGAAGTATTCAAATAGATGGGAATTGACCTGAAAGTACTTGACCTAGTAATATTTATAACACATGAATTCGGTTTTCAGTTTAGCCTGCAGGGTGTACCGTGCATAAATCTAGCACGTGATCAAAGTCTCGTCCTCATTCCAATTCATCACAATCAGTGCAACTCGCTCATATATTCGTGTGATATTAAACGAACAGCTGGGAATCCCGAAATAGACTTACTATATTTATTGTGTTGATTTGAGTCTAATTTCGTCTAATATACGTAGGTATATTATATTAGTAAAGAGTAGTCTTTACTTCAGAATCAAAGAAAACCATTATTAGCAACAAGACTACTTATTTTAAAAGTTACAAAATAAAAAATGAGTAAATTAATAAAAAGATTAATATTCCTAAAGATAAATTGCAGTTTCTTTGTGTCATGTTATGACATGGATTACCCGAGTCATTCTTTGGGAAACAAAAGTCTAAGATAAATCTGGAAGAAAATAGCGATGCGACATCGAGCCCAAAAGTATAATTTGTAAGGGAAGTTTTCTCATTAATCAGTGGAAGCGATCTTCAACAAAACAATGACGGCACGGGCCCGCAACTCGTATAGGAAACTGGGAGGAAAGCGAAAGTTGAAATACGGCTGTTTAAATGTAACTATTTAATACGAGAAATGCTTTTCGAAACGCACAAGGGCCTGCGGTTTGTGTGAAATGATCGTTGTGGAAGGAGGTTATGTCGGAAGCACTTAACACACTGAATGACGAGGAATAAAGTGACGCCATTCCATTCACACCATATCAATGTTGGAAAATATCCGCACGTACTGAAAGGAGTACCACAGTCAGAAATATATATCAATGTCTTTATGTAGGTAAGGTTATTTAAAGAACACCAATAACTAAATATAAAACGAACGATATTAATACGACACGAAATAACAAGGTTTATATAAGGGCTTCACTCTATGTTTATTTATAGTGAGCGCACTATTAATAATATTCAGCATTTAAACCGCCGTTCAGCATTGCTAAACAAAAAATAATTTTAATTGCAGCAGTACGATTTTGATTCGTCATTTTGCTTCAATAAAACTTACATGCATCGTAAAGTGCTCCCGTTTGCGACGTTGGTAACGCAAAATAAATAATAATAAACTCGCAATATGAAAGCAGGATAATGAAAACCTAGTGAAGTAATTATTTCCATTGAGAAAACGTATTACCGCGGTATCCTCGACATCGGGCGCTCAAATGAGCGGAAATGCGTCGTTCTATTTACTCTCTTCAAGTTTTTTTTATCCTTTTTGTTCATTTCTACGTTTTATTTAATGCATTCCGTAATTAAAGTGGGAATGATTCTTTTTTCACCGAACCAGAATACCCTTATATTTGCGAGGGAGAAATAGGGGTTTTTCATGTCGTTGGTATGAGGGCATTCACCTAGTGATATGAGATGTTTTTCTATGAATCACCAGGATTGGGTTGTCCATAAGGTGATTTTTACATACGGTTGGTCTGAAACTGAACTATTATAAACACAAAGATTGTTATAGCCTGAAGGTTAATAACCATCCTTTTAGGTCACGAGCAAAATCAAAAGACCAGGTCACCTTGCCATCACTCAAGATGAACTCTTTTCAGGTCTTTTTTTAAACAGTTCTATGTTTAAATGCATTATGATACTGGTGTTTGGACTATTTCACTCCAAATTCCCTAAAATTTCGCTGACTTTGAGGCTGCTTTGACTTCTATTCTGATATTGTTATTACGTTCCCAGAAACCATAAATAATCGCACCGTTTAAGTCCTATCAGGCTTAGAACAAAATGTATTTAGTAATATTTAAAAGGATATAGCAAGCAATATCCCTGAAATATCCACACAAAGTGTCTACTTAAGCAGCTTCAACAAAGTGTAAATAATGTACGTCATACAAAATATATCAAAGTAAAGATGTTCTTAATAGCAGATAACGCCCCATTAACTGCGCCATCACTGCCTAAAGATATTAAAACGAATCTCTTATTTACATAACTTGCCACGACGCCGATAATTATGTTATTCTGCGTGGTCTAGTATCTTTACAATCCATTACCGTTCCACTAAAAGATTGGATTATTCTCTCCGTAGCAAAGATAAAACTACTAATGAAATGAGAGACCAGATCACAGGCTCAATGTTAAGACGCATTAAGTTTATAACATCGAAAAGAACTCTTTTAGTTATTTGCTTGTTGACTTTGTAATAATCAAATTCCTAATCTTACCCTTACTATTTCTAATCCATAAGAAGCACGAATTTGAGCCTTAATGGGGCAGTCTGTAATACTGACCTTAATCACGTGTCTTTGACCTAGGGCGTTATAAGAAAGATAAAGACGGCCCTGCTTGGTACTAAGACTTAGCGTATGGTATTTACCATCGATATTCTTATTAACATTAATGATATTAGTGATATTATTTTAAAGGCTTCCACTCTTATACCTCCACATTATGAGACCTGTATCGCGAATGGCATGGCAGAAGATAGACATCACTAACACCTATGATCCTAAAGCAAACATGTATCTGTCACAAAAAATGTCTCCCCCGGCTAGGAATCTAACCTTGGACTTCTGACTTCGCAAGCAGTGCCAGTACCAAATAGGCTTCGTGGTCGTTAATTATCTTATTGTGAAGCTTTCTGGCTAACTACCAACCTATTGCTAGAAGGTCAATTCAAGCAAGCACCAGCGACTTGTCATGTTCCTACTGGGGTTTGAGAGTCAGTTCATTCTTTCTTCCCTACGCCTTCTTAGACAGTAACGCATCACTGCCGCCTAGTTAATTAGTAATACACTAGTCCATGTGTGATCACTTACCATCAGGTCGGATATTTACGTAAAAATGTAGTAGAAGTTCATCGTTTACAAGCTTATTGTGTCGATAGTAATTGACCGATCGACCTGAGCTAGTGCGCGCGATATATAATTGGATGGCTGGCTATTGGAAATTTTTTTATTCGTTCCCGTACAACAAAGAGTATGTCGAAGCGTAGGTTTCAGTTATCGCGAGATAATCGATAAGCCTTATAAACGAAGCCTGCCTGTTAGCTACCACCTTGTTTAAGTAAGCTGCCAAACTGTCCATCGTGTTCCAGCTGGGGCTAAAACACCAGTCAGTTATTGATTTTATATTGGGTATTATTTTTTGATTGGTGGTTGCTGTCCATAAACGGTGGTTACCACTTATCATTACATGGATCGTCAGCTAGGTTTTCGGCTTTCACCTAACTAAAAACAGTGATACCGTAGTGGTACAAAAGCTAGTCTCCCGAACGTAGGGGAGTCAGTTCAGATCCTGCACCCACGTCTAATTTTCAAAAACTTTTGTGCGTGTTACAAGTTAATTATTACTTGCTTCGGCTAGAAAAACCTCGTGAGAAAACCTGCACATCCGAAAGTTCTCCCTAGTGTTCTCGAAGGAACTTATCCAGCGTGGAGGCCTTAACCTCTCAAATTCTGTGAAGAGACCCGAGGTCAGCAGTAGGACAGTTATGGATTGTCATGATGATGATGTCTTAACTAAAAATGGCACATGAACGGTATAAGACACTTCGATTAGCTGCATGCTGTCTTAAACCAATTACTATGAAAGCCCTCAAAGTAACACGAAATACAATGTATCTATAATACAATTTACTTAAGGGTCCAACATACCTAAATCCAACCCTAACAACGGCATTACTATGCACACACCTATTCATTACCTAACTCTGTATGCGCTTTGAAACATCAAGTTCGAGTCAATATCTAATTAATCATTCCCGACTATCTCGAATCGCAAACAGACCACAGGGTCTGTCAAATGCCGTAGCCCGTAATACATTCAGAATCATGTGCCGTAGCCGCGTATTCCAAAATGAATTCCATTCCAACTGATCATTTTCATATGCTAATATCATGTTACGTACTCACGCATAATATTGCAGTGTTTTCAGATTCCGCAGTCTCGGTGCAAATATTAGAGGGATGATGGCGAATAACTTTAGTAACAAACCAGTCGTAAATATTATTTCGGCTAAGAAAATGTTGATAGCAGTGAAAGCCTAGTGATGCAAACGTTCGAGACCACGGGTGCGTGAATTCATATCCTTCTGCACCTCTAATTTTCAACAAGGTATGTGCATATTATAATTGAATTTACTTGCTTCTTTAAAGGAAAGCATCCTAAAGAAACCTGTACGTCTGAGAGTTGTCACTAATAGTGTAAGTAAGACTTAATAATTAACTATAATCTTACAGTTCTATTAAAGTTTGAAACAGTTGTCCATAATTGGTAGGAGATGATAACACTTAGTTAGTATCCAATTAGTATCCAATCTTTATCTCTTAAAAAAAATATTCCACAGAAAATATACGGTGACCCATTTTCAGTACCGCTATCCTTACATTCCTGTGTCACCAAGTTATTAAATTACAACAATATAATAAAGGAGAGACAAAAACTTTTACAATGTTTAAATGAGCCAGTAACCATGTCGTATCATTTTACAAATGAGGTCACGACCTCAGGACGATAAGTTTACGCATGACCTACTGCATTGCTTCACCGACTAGCACATAGAATTTTTTCATACCGGTTTTACGATGGATGCTTTTATTCGATGCAGTAATAGAATTTACGATTTACATCAGCAACAGCCTGTATTATACAAATGTAAAATAAAGTTTACGGTTTACGAAAAGTATACTCGAAGTAAAATGTATAAAATTATACTGACAGTAAAGTCTATGAAAAGTATACCTTTTACCCCAATACGTATCCACGTAAAAAGATTTACGATGTGAAAAAGTTGACTTTATACATATTATTCGTTGATTCAAATCACATTTATGATGCTATGTTTTGGAGCGAAATAAAATCATACTTTACGTCGGCTTTACTTTTAATATACTTTTTGTACACTTTACTTTAATAAACAAACGGTAACACACTCATACCCCTGCAGTAGGATTCCCTGTGTCGTGGGTGGAATGTACAACACAAATAACACGTCACTAACATCCATGACCCGAAAACAATTATTTATCTGTCACATAAATACCTGCCCGCGCCGGGAATAAAACCCCGACCACTCGCTTCGCAGGCAGGGTCACTACCAATTAGGCTACGGGGATCAAAGTTTAAGTTTATATTTATTATTCAATGATATGTACGTTGTAAAATAAAGTACGTTATGTACATTAGAGAAAATGTGAATGCGAGTAGTGTGACGAAGAACGCTCTAAATCTCAGCTCCAAAGAGACTGGGCCCTGTAATAAGCCATGATTGAATTGAAACCACCGCAAAAATTTGATATTTTAAAACCATAAACATATGCAAAGTTTTGTAAATGCAATTATGCATAGACTATCAACGAAGACGGCAGGGTTGTCAAAATAACTTTTCCAAGACTGCAAATATTAGTTGATGCTAACGTAAGTAAAATTATATATTCAAGATTACCGTGTTAAACTTGGTAAACACGGCTCGTAAACCCTCCGCGTCGATACCTAGAGTACGTGGTTATCTCGTATTATTAAGATCAAACGTACCGGATTAAACTCGGTTAATTAACAGTTCATTAAACATGATGTATGATCAACTTATGAGTGTGTTATAAAAGGGTCTGTGGTATTAATACTTTTGAGCTTTATTCGGTAGGTCTAGAATATTGACTCCAACCCCAAGCCAGCATATCTGTGTTGTAAAAGGCGCAAGTCGGTCCGCTTGGTGGTAAGGTTTGACATAAGGAGAGTTATTTCAATATTAATACATTAATATTATTTTTAGTTTCAGGTGATATTTTCATTTCGTAAAGTCTGTTTGGTTCGCTATCAATAGACTCGTCGAGTTCCGGACAAGGGCTTAAGATGCATTTCATTCTTATTTTTCTCTTCTTTCTTAGTCAGCGACACATCAGTGATAACAGTCCGTCCCATAGGTAGCAGTAGCCACTTAAGATCACATGGATAAGCAGCCCCAGCTAAAAAAATTAAAAAGAACTTCCGCTCCAACCCCGAAACACCATGACTCAAACAAGAAGACGATAAAATAATTTCGTCTTTCACAATGTGCTATTAAGCCAGCATTATATTGGGGTCAGTATTCTTACTCGCTCCAATACAACGAAAACTACAGGTTTTTTTAATGAATCTCCAAAGGGGTTAAAATAGGGAATAAAAGTTAATTCGTGAGCACAAGAAAGTTTAATTGTAAAACTAAAGCGCGCGCATGTGAAGCTATACCTATTCTCCAAACAATAACCTAGGCTCCTATTAACGTAATTACGTACGCGTCCCTCAAGGGTCGCATTAGCTCAGAGACGGTCACGTGTCGCGAATAGATAACGACTAAGCCGCTAGAGAGGATCTATGGGCACAGTGGTAGCGGGAACGGATTTACTTTTGAGTTAATGAGGAAGTTGTACGTTTTATACATTAAAATAGATCCTATGGGATGAAAGGTATGTTAGATAAATAGACGTTAGATAATTGATAGTGGTTCAAACGAGATAAAAACAATTACAAAAATATATTGTCATCTACATGTTGATTTCATTAAAAAAAAACTGTACTGTTTCCTAAGTTAAAGTAATTGTAAGCAGTTAAAAAATAAATGTCCAAATGATCCGTGTACAAACAAACATTAATACATAGTGTAATTAAATTGTGTATTTTCGTTTTGAAACCCTAATTGATTACTATAAGTATGTGAATATTTTCTAGTTCTAATAATATTGCATACTGTACAAGCCTCAAAATAATCGTACAGAAATTAAATTCCTTCAAAATCACAGAGTCAGCCGATTTAACAATACAGTTATTATATAATTACTTAAAGAATAGAAAAGAAAAAACAAAAACAGAAATTGGTACAACGCCACCTATCGATAGATGTCTAAATCACGCAGCTTTCATCGAACTCCTACATTATATACGTCTTGAATTAATTATTTAACATTTTATACTTCTTAACATAACATTTTTGCACCAAAATTACATCGTTTATATGAAAACATAACTGTTTTTATTTATTAAAACGCTTAAACTGTTACCACGTCTTTTGCAGCACGTTCCATATCTAAGCTAAGATCAATAAGATGCAATTTCCGAAGTAAACCTTATATAATTTTGAAACGTGAGTGCAGTGATTAAAACCAGATTTAATGGCTTTTAGTTTCAGCTAACTTTCTAATAGGCATACAATTAATTAATTTCATAAAATACCACTTAATCGACTATGTAGCAAATAAACTATGTTTACAAACATACAATTAAATAACTGACTTGTTAAGTTGAGCCTGATCAAAAATTTGCTTCCTCACGTAGTTATAGCTTTCGAAAACTTTTCATATAAGGAATTTAAGTTAATAACATTCTATAACGGATGTGAAAAAAAAAAAAGCCAATTATGTGTCGGCCACCTCTGCATTAAATAACTCGTTAAAAATGACAACATGTAAATGCTGTCAACATATTAGCGCGCTAATTATTGCGTTTAATGACAGACAAATTAACAGGAATTAACATTTGTATAGTACTCTAATACGTAGGCATTTAACGCGTTCTTTTTAACGCGTCAATTAAGGGACATTCGGGTATTACCGTTGACACTAACGTTAAAGCAGGTGTGACAGAGATATAAACGATTTATTACGTTTTACGCATGAATAATAATATTTATTTGTTTTTTGACGTAAGCAATAACGTACATTTGTGTCAATTGGGAATTTAACTCGGAATTTTTGTCCGGG
>DWPA01006064.1:0-11281 GCA_018251375.1 Calpodes ethlius
ATAGTTTTATCATTATTATTGAACAATTGAACATACTCTAATACTTGAAACCCATTGATGTTTGTTGTCCTGGAAAAAGGGCCTTAAAAATTGACATTTAATGCACACACGTACAATTACGACATGACAAAATGACGTAGGAGTAATTATGTTTGGATATTATATTTGTGATATTTTAACGTTGGGTGTGTGACTGTAACTATTGCGCCCGTAAACGTCATTATGTGACGTTCTTTCGTTTCACTGTCGCATCGCTATTGCATTCGTGAACAGAGATCCAAAACCAAATACATTGCTTATCACATTCGATCACTTACCTACACTTCACACAAGTCTCCAAACTCTTTGAATGTCAATTTAAATGCAAACGAATCTTCAAAAACATATTCTAAATGTTTAAAGCACTACACTGAAACGTGATAAATTGGATGATGTCAAAATGTACTTAAGAAATACGGAATAAGTTTTTGTTAACAGTGCTTTTCTTAGCAAGAAATTGCTTGTACATAAAATACCTTGCGTTTGCATTTGACAAATGGATTTCAATTCAGTTATACACATGAGTAATATAACATGTAGACTTTTTAAATTCTTTGTTCTGCGCAAAATAAATTTACTTTCCTCGTCTCTTTTGCTCGCGTCTTTCGTCGCCTTGAATAGGGTAATTTCTTTGAAAAGCCCACCGTAGTTTGCTCGGCATTTTACAAGCGGTATTCATGTGCTTATCGTTTTGAAATATTTCTTACGGAATGCAAATTAGAGTTCACAACATTATTTGATGAAAGGTACAAGTTCCCTTATGAGCTGAGAGGTAAGCAGGTTTCTTGTGATGCATTATTCGACTTGACGTGCTCTTAATTTAACGCGCTTAAACCGGTCCAGGGGAGTTACTCTCGAAATAAATTTCCGTTTCAATTCAGATACATTTGCAAAATTAAGATCAGTTTTTCAATAAAATGTAAATATTTACTAATGGTTCGGACCGCAGTTTCGTTTGCTTTAAAAAGATTACAGAATGGTTGAAACTCTTAAATACCTATTTATTTTGGGCTTTGCAAATTAGAAAAAATTCATTGATCGCAATTACCAAACTGTTTGAGAATTTTAAGATATTTTTATCCTCTACCTCGTAATGTTATAAGAATATATCTAAAAAGATAGATAAATCTCGTTATGAACTCATTCCTTGCCTCAGGTACCAAAAGAGTACAATATATCTTAGGGTATAATCTTTTATTTCCCTTATTCGATGCCTGCGTTGTACATATAATCTAATGATGAAATTCAAAATCGATATAATTATAACGGTTTTGTTCGGCTTCGACCTTTTAAATAACATAATCAATTAATATATTAATGTTCGCATGACTTTCAAAACTCCAATAAGTTATCGTATCGACAATATGAAATGTGGATGCAATTCAGACCTTATTGTTACGAGTAGCGTTTATGGAAGGATCAACTCAACGACTTTGTCTACAACGCAAGACAAAGACAGTCAGTTAAAGATAGTCCAAATTTCTCTGGCTTCGAAAAAAGTACGAGCATTAATAGCTGAACTCGATTTGGGGGGCATTACCGTATCCTTAGTTAATAAGTCAAGATGGGTGTTAAAATAGATAGCTCTAAAATCCATATAACATGACTAAAATCTAAATTATCGCGGTGCATTTCCTACCTCCATCTATTTGGATAAATAGGTTAAAATCCAACTATGTTAGTCGTCAGTTGTCAGGTTAGTCTACAGCAGTAATTCACTTAGCGTCCGCCATCTTCCTAGAGTGAAGGCTTAACGCGTTCTCGTAAGTACTGAACTAGGGAGCGATGTGATTTAGAACTGATTAGCTTACCTTCGTCAGGTGGTTAATTTATCTTTACAGTATCGATGTCTCATATACTAAGTGTAATAAAATCTATAAATTGATTAAAATCATGAATAACTGAACAAAACATGTTCTATCTTAGCTTAAGTAAATGTACGTTAAAATGAATATTATATACGCGATCAAATAGAATATTAAATGAAGGATACAATTAACATTTTGCTTATTTAGGATGAATGTAAAAGATGGAAGAAATATTTTAAGGAACATTGAGACGTTATCTGTTTTTGGATCTTTACAAAAGCGTTTTTTTTAATGTAATCATAAAATTAAAAATAGTTTTAAGCAAATAGGAAGTACAGGATGTCGTATTTATAAATGTAGCAGCAATTCTCTAAAAGAAAGTACATAGCCGATGCCGATGGCGTTAAAACAATTTGCTAAATTTAAACTTGCTGATAAGTGGATCTGATCTCATGAACAAGGCAGGTTAAATAAAAGTCGATAAAATAGTTTCACGCTCGATAGTAGAAAGGTAAAAAATACCACAAAACTTTACAAACCTTGCGTCTTTCACAAGTGCGTTAGAATTAAACTGTGTTTCTGAGCAGCGACCAGGAGGCAAAAAATGTGGTTGCCTCGTTTGAAGTTCATTAGATATATTAGGAAAGTTATCTTCTTCTGTTCACTTATAGAAATCTTTAAGATAACAGAAAGACATGCTCTTAAGGAAATAAATAATATAGTGAGATCCGCTTCACCAATAGACGCAAGCTCTTAGACCTATTAGAACGAGCTCTTTGGGAAATACGCAGAAGTATGCATTCATATTCACCCTTCATGCTTAAGCCCATAATAATCCTCACCCTTAAGAAGTATTTATATTATTTCAGTAATTATTTTTATCTGATGGAGTCTAATTTACTTTCAAATCCGATCTGTTGTGGCATATCGTCCCTGAGTCGTTTCCCCCAAGCATCATTTATCTGTTGACCAACTACGGTTGACAGTTCATAATTCAGCCGTCATTATCTGACATCACAAGCTTCGCGATTAGAGCGTAATAAATAAAGTAATTTTCCAACGTCACTTTGTGAAAAGATTTTATGAAGGACATTTCTTTTAAGTTGACTTATAACAACATCTCATTATCGTTTCGTGGCTCGATATACTAGAAATAAAATTCTTATACTACAAATTCGCTTCATTATAAAAACGGCAAACGGGTAAATTGCACGTGATAAGTAGGACTTATCAAAGGCCTTTCGGCGGTTTATAATCAAAATTTGAGTTAACTACTAATACCTATCTTAACAAGCACAAAGACAGTTTTTTAGTAAATCACAATAATAAAAAATAAATAATGATTTAAGGATGTACGGATTCAAGCTATCTTCATATTAGTTTACGCACTTAATAGAATAACTTATAAGACTGCCAAAGTCTTTTGCCAGGTCACCTCATTAGAGTACATTGAGTTATGTATTTGGGATTCGAAGTAATATTCTTTGTCTATTTAGCTAGCTGTTCCAAACCAATCTTCAAATATTTCAGTCTATCGGCATTAAGTTTAGATTTGCCACTGAAGGCAATGGATCCTGAATTACAAAGTTAACCAATTAGGTTTGGATACCTATCGATGATACTGTTCGATGAAGTTAGCGTTGTTCAGAAATCTATCAATAGATGGGGCTTTACAATAGTAAGTATTCTGAATCACGCTGACAAGGTATCTTGTAAATAGGATGAGTAGAAGTATCAATTGTCATTAAATTGTCTTGGACTGGAATATGAAGAAATTTTATTTTATACATCATATTTTTTTGGAGATACTTTGGTATTTAATGTTTCTTGTATACCAGGATGACCAATTACTGTTAAGTAGGTAATTTAATCATTGATAATTTGTAAAAAAAAGGAAGAAAAGACATTACTGCAGAAGACTGTTAAAGAGTTGAAGCTATCATAAAATAATTCAACATCTTTCCAGACCTTATCAGCGTCTACGTCAACAGAGATCATTTTATCGCGTCCGCTGAGAAGCTTTAGACGACGACAGTTCATAATAATTGAAATGTCTACGGAATATTATTCCCATCAACCGCGATTCTCGCCAGTAACGTTCGTAATGGCTTTAATTGTTTTTCCGTCAGCTGTAAGACTTCTTTTGTTTTTATTACTTATTTATTTACAAGAAGTTTTTTATAGTAATCGTAATTTTAACTTTAGTAGTGGTAAAGTGAAGAGATGGATCTGTTTATTTGACAGTCTTTTGTCTATAATTATAATAACTTTTATATTTCTGTTCTTTAAGTTTATAGCCATTACAAGAATTTGCTTTTGCGTTAAAACTTGTAGGGTTTAAGTGAGTATAATTTAGATACTATTTATTAATCATGCAATGATTATTTGGTTTAATGTCTTCAATAGGGCTGTGTTCAGGTCAATTATAAGTATGTTTAAAAAAAAAGAAAAAGACTAAATTGACAATTTTAGTAGTCATTAGAAGATTTTTAACATTAACCTAACGGTAACCTAACCTTTACCGTCATTAACAAGCTGTCTTTCATAAAAGAAATACAGGTGGCAACAAAGTTTGTAATTTCCTTACCTATAACTATTAAACGTATCTGGAAGTTTCGTGTTGGAGAATTCTTGAAATCCACTCTACACCTGTAGACGCCTTCATCATCCAACTGTACAGAGGTGAGCGTCAGGGCAGCGGGTCGGGCAACAGTTGCGAAATACGCACGAGGTCCGAACGCACCGGGGTCTGACCATTGAAGCGCTTTATTGAAGGACCGGCCGCGGACGTCGAAACTGAAAAAGTAATACTTGTTTAAAACTCCTTCATTTTCTATAAACATTATACATGAACAATAACGAACAAATATTGACAAGTTTACAGGCAATGATGTAATTCAATTGTTTAACGCAGTGAAAAATGACGGTATTTGGGCGCTAATTTAAATTTTTCCACATTTGAAACTTCCCAAATTACTGGTTGTCCATATTTTTTCTGTAAATTATGTTTCTTTTCAATTCATTATTTTCTGAATGCTTCACTTTAATAACTATAGTTAAACTGAGTTCAACTCTTTCAAAGAAGAAAGTACAGTTGATAATCAATTCAACAATAAGAATGTTTTTCTCGTATACCTACGAAATAATCGTTAGTTTGAGTAATGCCCAGATATTGAGAGAAATCGGAATTGTGAACGGCTAAAGGTAAAAGAATACATTAACGAGATTCGGTTGGTCAATCATGAATTAGGAATCGAAATAATATGTAATGGGACTTTTTTATTACCACAAGTCGAAAATGTTTTTTTTTAATACAATAAAAAAAAACTTAGTACTCTTGTTTGAATTATACTAGAACGTGTTTTTCGGTCAATAATCGTTTCTGGTATCCTAAATTCTGATTTAAAAATAATAAATAGTTAAATTATTACTTATTTTACTTGGTTTCGGATAACATTTCCAAGTGAAGACATTGCGCCACACCTACACAAATTATAATTTAACCTCAATATTATCTATGCATATTATATTTATGTTTTAATAAAAAAAAAATATTAACTTTTAAAATTAACGTCAGGCAAAGCTCAAAGCAAGCTACAATTCAAAAACCCCCGTAATCTATTTAGGCCGTTAGGTGTCGCTACTGTGATTGATAAAACTTTTACCCTAAAACGAACGTTGACACAAGTAACACAATTACAAATGCCATCCCATTTTAATAAAAGTGCGTAAATTGTCGCATGGTGCGCCCCTAAATTCATTTTCCGGACAAAAAAACTGTCAATTTCTAGAATAAAATAAGAAGGCGACGTTGAAGTTTTTCAATTTCCGGACAGGCTACGTTTTCTCAATTTTCCAACCTCCATCCTAATTTATACAGCAAGAAGCTTTGAGAGAGATGATTTGATTGTACACCCTGCTGTTCTCAGGTAAATTTAACAATCTAAGTACGCTTTTTATGACGGCATTATCCCCGCAAAACGTTCGTTCCCTCCCGTTATTGCCGTCGAGATACTTATAATTGCGATTCCTTGTAATCGTTGCCTCAGTAAACAGATACTCTAGTGATTTAAATTCTCCAACGGAATACTGTATTTCGTTAGGCTCGGCTCTGCGTTGACTTATTATAAGTGGGTATTCACTTTGGACATGTTTCAATAGTACTCATTATTTGAGTTTGCTTTTGAAGAAATTATGTTATTAACATATGAAAGTAAATAATTATAGTTTGGAAAACAAATATACGCACAACAAAATTGGTGACTGTACTGTTCATCATCATGGGAGGCAATTTGGCCATTGAACTTTTAAAGACTGATAGATAGACTCTTCATTATTGACGAGTTCTCTAGTCTGAAACCAACCTAAAGATTAGTATCGGGATTTTTCACCACAATACATTATCATCGAAATTAAAACAATGTGTTAAATTTAAAATTGTTTTATTATTATATATTATTATTAATTATCATTCCGGGAAGTCTGCCTCGCAAACTAATACTTTTTCTTGAGACGGACGTAAAACGACTCATTATGTTCCACCTTGGTGTTTAAGAGATATTGTATTACCGATGGTCGCTTAAAAATGCAATCAAAAATTCTGCATAAATACGAGGTAAATTCGAATCAACACTTAAAATATAAAATTTTCCCCTATCAACAATATTGTTCCCATTCATCAAATTTATTTTACTTTATGAAAATAACCTTCGTTATTATGTTTGACAGCAAAGAAAGATAGAAATTGTTTCCGATGAAAGAAATAAGGCGCTTTTCTCTTTGTTGACAAAGACATCAGCACTGCTTCGTATTCCACTCATTTCCCGGCTGCAACTAAATGGATTACCCCCAGTTTTTCACATTATTGAATAGTCTCTTTAAAAAATTTAAAGAGTGTGAGAAAAATTGGTCTAACGACTACAGTGATGGGCATCTATACTGTACAAATATCATAAATGCGAAAGTGTATTTGTTAGTTATTGTTTCACGACGTATACAATACGACCGATAAAATCTTATGGTATAATTATTGGGGTGGAGATAGTTGGAAGGATCTTTACCGAAGCAAACGATAATTAATTTCTCAATCGCCTTTTTAAAATATGTGGTCCCGATTCGAATTTCGAACTCGAGTTGTGTTCGTCACTGTGCCGATTCGATGTAGGTAAGTATAGAAATGTTTTGTAAATGTGTTTCGCTACTTAGAAGGTAATTGGATCTTTACAGGTCGGCTTCCTTCATCCGTTTAGGGCAGCAAGAACGGTTCATTAGGCAGTCTTAGGGGTAATTGACACATTCAATAAATTTTGCCTTGGAGCTTGTAATTTAATTTCATGATTCAATGATATTTAAAATTTAAGGAAAATTTTTAGTAAACTGTATGTTTACGTAATGTTTTAGTTAGAGTAAAATCATTATTTTTCGAATTCATTATAGGAATGAGTTTGTAAATTTTGAATTTGTAAAATAGTATACTAAAACCGTTACAGTATACCGGGGTTAAGTTAAAGTTAATGCAGAAATTTAATAGACTACTTTTTTATTTATTTGTGGGCAAAGGAACAATAATCCCGACAGCCACTGCGACCATATTTTATTTATTGTAATCCGACTTATTTACCTACACACTTTGGCGTTTTACTTATTTTATGAACTGTCTGAATTTTCTCAAACCCTGCTAAATTTTGAACTCAGTGCTTGGTTTTTCTTTTAGTGTTTTTTTTTGTTGTGTAATAATAACTTTATTTAAGAAAATTTATTCTCAATTAACTTATTCGACATATAACAACTGTGCATGTGAACATTTTGACAACCCTAAGTTGGTATAAAATTTGTATAGAGTACAGAAACCTCACACACCTTGGCCATTAACACTCGGGGTACAATAGCTAAAACCGTCTGGGCTCAAGGATAAAACTCTTTATGAATCAAAGATCCCCTCATTATGACTCATTATAACAAAAACAAGACTTACCTATAGATAGGTTTCCCCCCACTCTTACGAAACCAAAGCACCATGTACACACGGTCCTCGTTAGCGTCAGGCGTGACGTCACAAGGCAGGGACGCCGTTCGACCCAACACTGCATCCACGTCTACCGTTGATACTGAAACAAAGGAAATAAATCTCATTATTTTGTTGTTATGAGACTTTTGTTTTGTAGTTGTAGGTGAAAGAAAATTGTAGGTGTGAGATTAGTGTTACATTGTGTCAGCACGTAATAATTACGTGATATTATACATTTATATTATAAGTGTGACTTTAACAAAATTTAGTTCTTTAATACGTAATATTTGATAAACGAATTCTGTAATCGAATATAGTTTTTAAGGCCCTGAAATGTATTGCAACCTACCTAACAATATAAGATCACGCATTATGGGGTAGACGAAAAAAAAAAATTCTTACTTTATATGTAGCGAAAATACCATTTTTTTTCAGATTTTATTCTACCACTCTGTCAACCGGGGACATACGTATATCTAATTTAAATTAAGTACAGCTTTCTTATACTAAGGGCATAGTACTAGTCGTAACCTAATCCGAGATGGACAGACGCAGCTAATGAAACTAGGAGGAATCCTTTTTGACTATAATAACGACTTTAAAAATGTAATAATTATAGACGTGTTTATGATTACATCAGTTGTAAATTTGTTTTAACTGTGACAATAACATATTAACAGTTTATAAAGTAATATAAATATTTGAATACTTAAGTAATTTTTTACTCAACACAACCATCATAATCCTCACAGCAATGTGAGGGATACAGACTATAGTCCACCACGCTGGCCAAGTGCGGATTTGTGGACTTCAGACACCCTCGAGAACATTATGGAGAATTCTCGGGTGTTTAGGTTTCCTCACGATGTGTTCTTTCACCGAAGCAAGTGATAATTAACTTGTAATACGTACATAACTTTTGTGAAAATTAGAAGTGCAGGATTCGAACTCACGCCCCACATTCGGGAAACCAACGTTGAAACTAGTCTATCACTGCTTTTTTACTCATTTTACTCGAATCATCGAAGTAAAACCCAAACCACCGATTAACACAAATCACGATATTTAAAAAAAATTGCAACTGGTTTCACAGTTTGTTTTAGGGCCGCACCGAAACCGAATAATTATTCAGTGTGCGGTTTTCTCCTCAATATTTTACCATTCGCTGTAATGGTCGATGTTGGCTACATTACAAAATGAAGCGGCGAGTTCAAGCTTTAAGTATAAAAAGTATTCCATTAACTGCAGTTTTTTATGTTCATTAATCTAATGTTAACTTTATTGTTCTTATTAATCAGAACCACTTTGTTTAAAAGTTGGTATAAAAGTATTTGTGGATTATTGAATAATTATCATGACAAGAACATGTCTTGTAACATAAAAAAATTCGATAAGATACCGATTAAAGGTGAAATATTTATTTAAGCCTCATTGCGCAAATCGTCGATTTATCTCATGATGGATCTTCTCAAAGAATTGAGATGGTTTAGAGTTAAAAAGAACCATATGACTCCCTATATCCAAATATCTTCACGAAAAATCATAATTTATCAACGCTCCGTTGAGCCGTAAATGAAGGACAAACAAACAAACACGTAAGCAAACACCCTTTTGAATATATAATATTAGTATAGATTTTACTATTCTATAGACTAAATAAAACGACTAGAATTATAATTTTATTACTCCAATACGACGTTTCGATAAGGTGTCGTAAAAGCTGGCGCAATTCATAAAAATGTAAGATTGAGGCACATTTTACATCTACCCTCCGTGCGTCGTCTAATGTTCCCCGGGGCACTCCGCATTACTCTGGAACATCTAAAAAAGTAGGCACTGTTTATGACCCAGTTGCTCGCGTAATAAATCTTCTAAATGTTTGCAGTAACTAAAGTAATTAGACCTTTTTATACTGGTGTTAGTAAGTTATGATAAAAATATTTTTATTTGAAGGTAGAATGAAATTTTAAATAGTGATTGCGTTGCAATTATAGTGCGTAGAACTAACTACACGTGAATTACACGTGAATTACACGAGTTCGAATCTCGCGAGAAAATGTAATGTTTAATACCCAATGCAAAACGAAGGATATTTTAAATTTAACTGATTGTATAATCAGCGTATCTGTGAGTCAGTCAGTGGTTCTTAAGATAATATACTCAATTTTATTTTAATTCTTTTTTTCTAATGATACTCATATGTCAATTTACAGCTACGTTTGAAGAAAAACAATTTAGCTGTTCAAGTCATTAGACCTTTTTTAGTCTTGAAAGGGATGTGTAACTTATACTTATTCAAATTAAAGGCGTATTACACTCATTACAGTGAAGAAAAACTCGAATATTTTAACTTTACTCGAAGACCATTAACAGTAGGTACAGTTATGGGTTGTGATGGTGAGAAACTTGAAAGATAAGGTTGTCCCCTTTTTATACCCTTGTCATATGACACGAATAACATGTTATGAAACGATAACATAGTTTTATAATTCGACAGTAATAAGATCTACCCTAATAGAATACTTTAAAACATTACTTAAAAGTAACATTCACTCGTGTGGCAGCACCTTTAAACTCAACACCACACGCATACATAAAAACTTTCATGTAAACAATACGCCCAATAAATATATAGCTATTTTTAAACGTATTCTATTTTTAAATTAAAGCGTTAAGATACGTCATTGTATCCTGTTTTGCATACGGGTTGTAACGTACTTTTTAACGTTTAATTCTGCTTAGTATCTCGGGAGAGTAATAGCCGAGCATTTTAACGCTACTGAGTACGCGCTTGTTTCATCAGAGACGATGAGACGATATTTATAAGTATGGAATATAACACGGAACTCAAATAATAATAACAGAAATAATAACGGTCATGGTATTGGTGCTGGTGATGAAATAATGATGACACTAATGATAATCATTATGATGGATTAAGATGATGACTTTTATGGTCGTGGTGGTCACATAAAGACAGTGATGACTATGATGATGGGTTACGGTCATGGTAGTTTTGGGATGTAAGTGGTAGTTGACATCTTGGTAATAGCTATCATCCCTATTATTACTATAAATGGTTGTGTATGTTTGTTACATTTTTACGCGAAAACGAATTAACCAATCATCATAAATTTTGTGCAGATATTCTTGGAGGTATTAAGAGTAAATAGGATATTTTTAATAAAAGAATAAAATGTGAGTAAAAGTGGTTAAAGCTAGTAATAAATAATTCAGAGGAAATTCAGTTTTTATTACAGAAATACGATAAAACACTTTTTTTAATACAAAGATCTGGCTAGCCGACCCAACAAAACAACATTAAATTTTTAAATATAAAAAAATGTTTTGTCAGTCATGACTAAGTTCACGTTTAAAATAAAGTATGAACAGTAAATAGACTTTATAAACAAACTCATGAATCCGT
>DWPA01006065.1:0-11279 GCA_018251375.1 Calpodes ethlius
CGTAAAATTGATCAAAAAAATTGTTAAAATATATTAGGTGTATGAATATTTAATAGTGTCGCTACGTGATTTATCTAGGCAACCTACTTGCAATTTATCACTAGGTATATTCTTATCTAAATTATAATCTTTGTCATCGTCAAATGGATACAAGTTTAAATTTATAATACTCGATCTCGTAACACAATTTATCTTATGTTAAATACGACTAAGATTATATTGATGCAAAAAAATTTAGATAATACTTTTCTATATGTATCGATGAGTCAATATTACAAATGGATTCCACATTAACAAGGCCTAATAGATTTATTTAAAATGGCGTATATCTTTTAGGAATTACTAATAAAGGTTTCTTTTTTTTGTATTTCAGCTCACAAATTCTCAAGCTCCATGGGGTTTAATTCTAAAGTCAGTGGCGTTTTGGGCGCTTTGCATTTTAAATTTTGGATATGCTTGGATAATAATAGCGTTGTGTCTTCACGGTCCATTATATTATACAATGATTCTTCGTTATAGTGTTTATAATGTAAGGTTGCCACAATTAAAGTCATTTATTGTATCATAATATACATATATATAAATTAGATGTCGCCCGCAGCTTCGCACACGTGTTAGAAAAGGACAGCAATAAATGAAGTGTTTGTCAATTCCTTTCCAACACGGGTTGTTCGGCAACGCTTTATTGTTAGACACTTACTTGGATTTGGCTAAAATGTACATCGTAATGGATCTTTCCACAGGAATGTAACCTATAGTACCTGTCGTTCTCCCTACTATCTCTAAACCAAAAATCATGCTATAGCGACGCTCCGTTGAGCCGTGAAAGAAGAACACACAAACACACTTTCGCATTTATAATATTAGTAGATATAGATAATTCACGTTAGCATTAGTTTTTTATCAAATTCTGTTTATATGGTTCTCAGAATTACTACGTTTGATTTGAAGGACCCGGGAGATCGAACTTTGTTCAGCTTGTAATAGGGAATTCGACACATCATAATAATATTTCTGATGATACATATCCGAGTTTATATATGGCGTTCATTCTAATATGTAAATATTGATTAACATGAAATGGATGACACCGCCATCTAGTGTCTATGAAATCAAACAATGCAATACATTACACAAATTATTGTTCGTGTTATACTCTACTTTAGAATAACACATAGCGCCATCTTAATTTCCAAAAGAAAAACAAAGTACCAACTTAGAAACCTTTGTGGGCGCATTCACAACAACTTTGTTAAAGATCATCACATGATTAAATGCATAGTTTACGATTCTATAAAGGACATACAGACAAACATTCATTTTTATATATGTATAAGAAAAATGTGGTACTTTTAATGTTTCATTAGTTTTTTTACAACTCATTCGTAATATTAGACTATTATCGAGTGTAAGCGTAGTAATATGTATTGTTTTTATAGGCATCAGCTCTTACGGCACTGCCATTTTTGTTACGACTGGTGTTAGGAACAATTGTCATACAGACTTTCCATTACTACACGCATAACTTGAACGTGCGAAGAATTAAGTACATACGAAAATACTTTATTGTAGTTTGTAAGTATCGTTCGTTGTCTGTATTTTAACCACTGTTACATTTCCAGCAACATGACTCTCACTTGTAGGTATCTATAATATTAACAAGTTTAAGTAATTACTTGAGTTTAGCATTACCTGAACTATGCTTAAGTCAGACTTAAGCAGTTACTTAAACCAAGTAATTGCTTTAACTTCATTGTAGAAACAAGTATAACTTGCCTGTTACCTTTGGTACAAAATCTTGAACTATTATCATAGAACTGTAATTACCTGAATATCATCATCATTATGTCAAGTTAAAATTGGGGAATAAAGGACTATTTTCATCCTTGAGTGTAAGTCAACTTCTCTGTTCGTGTGCGCCCCGCTGAAAAACGAAGGAAGTAATGAAACTAAGCCCTAATAGATGCTGGGTTATGTACAACTTAGTTTTATCCTTTACTATTAGTATCAAGTAGGCTAGCATTAATAGTACACTACCTAAGGTACCAGAACCTGGCTTGCAAGTTACCACTCCGCTAGGATAAATAAATTTTCGCGAATTCAATCTCGTCGCTTTAATATTTCCCTACATAAAAAAAATGTCTTAAGGTATAAATAATTTAGTTGTAAACTAAACTCAATATTTCCTCAGCCCATGTAATACCAGGCGTATTGGTACTGTCGATGTGGATGTTCACGCCGTTACCCGGTCCCATTATCTTGACCACGGCAATAATGTTAACTGCAGTTGGAATGGATCTCACACTGGACATCTGTTACGTAAGAATTTAATAACGGGGAAAATATTACCCATGATTAATATCGAGAAATATCGAAGAAATATCGAGATATTTCTGGTATCTAGCGGTGTATATTCTGGTGGTATCTTCTGGTATCTATATACAGCGAGGCTGTATTAGGGCTGCCAAAAATATTGAATCCAATCTCATGACGGTAGACCAGATCTGCCCAGGGTGACCTAAAAGGTGACAGAAGCCAGGCTACACGGAAAAGTACTATTATCTTTCCGTGAAACATGCCTATCAAAATACCACTCTCTTGCTTAAGTCAACCACCAAACGGTTAATCGTATTCTTGTTATGGGCTTGAGAGGCAGTTCTTTCTTTTTTTTCCTCATTTCTTTATTGGCCAACGCTTTTACTGTAGGCGGTGTCCATAAACGACGGCAGCCATTTACCATCAGGTGGATCGTTTACTTAATTTAAAAAATAATAATCACAATCCATAACTGTCCCACTGCTGGGCTCCGGTCTCCTCACACTATACGGTACAGACCATAGTCCACCACGCTGGCTAAGTGCGAATTGATGGACTTCACATACTCTCGAGAACATTATGGTGAACAGGTTGCAGTATGGTGTGCAGGTTTTCTTACGATGGTTTCCTTCACCGAAGCAAATGATAATTAACTTGTAATACGCACTTTTGGAAAATTAGAGGTGCGTGCAGGATTCGAAGTCACGCCCCCACTTTTGGGAAACCAATGTTTGAACTACTAGGCTATCACTGCTTTATCGTTCACTTGTTTTTCGGAAATTTAAGAAAATAATAAAATCTTCTCCCAGCTGGATGTATGCAATTTTTCCTAAACTTTGACTGTCGTGGTGAGCCAGCATACTGACACCAATATGCTGGCAGATCCAGATGCTGTCGGAAAGTTATCTACGTGATTTAAGTATTACTATTGCTATTGATATTGATAATAACTAGAACTCTTAATGTTTGTTCCTAAGGATGGAAACTTTCATAGTCTTTTTCTATCCAGTAATCAGTTCAAGTGTGCAAGATATCCTAATTTGTAATTCAAACAATATTTCTAAATACATTCACACAGGATTTTGGTTTTATTTTGCTATTTAGACTATCCCTTTGGTCCTCTACTTTTCGTGTAGTTGTTGAAAAATATATTAAGTTAAAAGAATTGTCACTGTTTTATTTACATTGTATGAATTTTATATTTTTAGGAATTAACGCCAAATTATGCGAATTCAATTAATACAGTCATCAAAATTGTTGGAAATGGAGCCGGTATTATAGTCGCCTACTGCGTGGGAGAAGTCACTCAAAAATATAGAGTAATAACAATATTCTATTACCATAAACGAACTTATTTCAATGATTTCATTATGAATTTGTAGTTTATGCATTTAACAGGATATGCCAATGATTTGGAAATATATTTGGTGTTTTCACGGAGCTGTCCTATGCTTAAGTGGCGTCATATTTTTAATTTGGGGAGAAACGACCTTGCAGCCGTGGAATAATATTAAAGATAGAAACAGGTACCCACGACCTTTTTTCTATTGTTGTAATTAAAAATATTTAATTGTTTAAAGAAAAATGGCAACTAACAAGATATTTGTTATAGACCGCAGCGAAAATTTTTTATAAGACCAAAAACTTCCATCATGTCTAATATTTACGAAGTTGAAGAACGTGATTCGAGGTAAAAAAATCTTATACTTTCTTAAACGTGCTTAGAAAGGGGCATTAAAAGTTGTCCACCTAGTGTAGTACATTCTTCCTAATTTGATTTCAGCAATATAACAATAAAATGGTGAATATCAGTTGCAGAAAAAATCCTTAAATATTGAACACTACTTTAAATGCTAATCTTAATTAAATCGTTGCATCATTAAACGTGGTGTAGTGTCAAACTGGCCCTTACATTACTTTTTTTGTTTGCGGAATAATAGCCTAAACTGGTTTTTTGTTATGTTATTCAATTTAAGATTCATTAGCGTTAATGCTTCCATTCTGTAATGGTGTTTTAATAAACAGATTTGTGCAACGACGAACAACATTTATATATTAATAAACCTACCATAAAATTCAATAATTACAATTAATATGGTAAAAATATCGTAAGTTATATTAAACGAAGGAACAGTTAAATTTTTGATATAAGTACTCTCATAAGTAATTATTTAACATACAACTATAATTACTCAGTCTTACTCGTTATAAGTAATTTTATCTGTTATTAATTTTATTGTGTTGTAACGTTACCAAATATTACGACGTTGATAACTAAAGAAACATTAGGTACGTTTTATTAGAAAGAAATAACACATTTATTTAACTATTTCATAGTGATTAATAAGGTAAAAATGTGTATTATGTGTATTATTATTATTATGACAAAAAATTACACTTACCTTATTATATACTGAGCTGTCTAATATTCAGTGTCTGCATCTGCAGACCATAATCTTATGGTTGCCAGACAATCTGGAAATCTGGAAAGTCTCAGACTTTTACGTATTGTGCCAAGTCCAGAAATTAAATTCAAAAACGTATGCATCCTATATGCTTTTACCATTGTTTCGGGAAATTGCTGTATCGTGGAGGAGAAGAAACGATAGAAATAACCTCTTAACAAATCTTTAAAAAAAAAATACGACCTTATTTCCCCGGATTCTGAACACATCTCTTTTTGGATCTATAACTTGTTTATTTATTGTTATTTTTTTAACTTCATATAAGTGTATTATTACATAACAAGTATGTATTAAGGTAGGTAGGTAAAACTTACATATAGTTTCGCTTTGAAAAAACATGTTAAAACATTATCGAGATTTAGTTAAGTAGATAGTTATTTACATGTTTTGAAATATATTTAAAGAAAAATACGATACTCAAATAGAAATTCGACAAATTACGCGGTAACAGGTTTATATTATATTTGTATACTATCAGGGGCACAATATTAAATTGTATCATTGTTTGTTTTCAGCGTTCAAACACTTAAACTATAGATAATAACTTTTATTGAATGTTAACTTCCATCCGGAATTATTCATGAATAAATCCTTCAAGAACTAAGCGTTATTTTTATATCACTTCAATATACGAATGTATATGTTTACTTAGTAAATATAAATGACGTTTATTATATATATATAAAAAAAAATTTTTGAATTTTATTTTAACATAAATTATAGATGACTGTTTACGTAATCATTCACTTCAATTAAAGTAAAACCAACTAAATAAAACAATTTACATAGAGTCTCAAAATATAAAGATTCTATGCTATAGGTCAATTAATATACACTATATTTATTCTCTTACTGTGGATACAGATTGTTTGGTTGTGTTTCATACAGTAAAAATAAATTTAAAATTTTATAACAGGTACGTACGTATTTGTCATTATTTAAATATAATAATTGTGGTTTAATCTAAAACTCTAGAAGGCGACTAAATATACAAAATAGTAAAATAACAAATACTAATCACTATACAAAATAGACCCCTACAGTAGAATTTTCTATAATTTTCGCTATGGACCCATGGACAACACAAAAAGACAAGAACACACATCCAAATCAGATATTTGAACTTATCACTCAAATCGGGACCCATATTATGGCGATTCGGCATGGTTACCATTGCAACTCAGAGTATGGGTTCATAAAAGCATTTTTTACTATTATTTCATTTTAACTTTTTAATATTGTATAATTTTTATAGTATTTATTTGTGTTTATTGAGAATTAAGCACAAATTCACTACATTTTCTACAAAATTTCACATTTGTTTACCCTCAGTTCGCCTACGTTCCAGCATCAAATCACTAACCTGGCCGTAACAGTAATATTACTGTTTTGTCATCTGATCTACACACACCTGGAACTTTTATAATAATATAAATTGAAGTGGATGAAATTTAAATATTGGCAAGTTGAAAATGAAGAAAATCCAATAACTTGTTTAATTCAACGTTGCTATTGTCTATTATTGTCTGTGGACAGTTTATTCTAGTATATTTGACATCTGTGGACAGTATTGGCATTGACAAGCAAGTGAAACATTATCTGTGATCATAATTTTCAAGTTTTCAATTTGTAATTTGCAGATTTTGCTCGAGTTTTTATTATAGATAAATATTTTTGCGTTGTTATTGTTTGTGAGATTAATGTAAAGAATGTTGCGTAGCATAATCGAATATTATGCCGAGCATGAAAGGTACAGGTGTGGTTATTGCAAAGGGGCTGATACTAATTATGGACATGGTAAGCCTTAAAAATCTTATTCTAGCTCATTGTTCCTATAATTTGTATTGTTTTACTTTAACTATTCTATTGTATCATTTTTGTTCTTAAGGGATGTGGGCGCACACTATGACAGTGACCGACTATCAAAATTTAATAGATAGGGGGTGGCGGCGATCGGGAAAATACGTTTATAAACCTACACTTGATGTTATTTGCTGCCCTTCATATACAATAAGGTAAATTATGGTGTTTCTAAGTTCGTAATGTAATCTTTCTGGCGCAGACTGAGGATGACTAACGATGAACAATACGTACGTAGGTGATTCGTAACTAATTTACGTAAAGTTATAAAAGTAAAATTTACGTAAACTATTGTAATAATTTGAATATTTTTTTGTAAAATTTAAAAATTCAACAGGAATCATTAGTTGCGTTGCAAACATATCAAATTTATTTTATTGAACAGATGCAGGGCACTTGAATTCAAAGCTTCGAAATCACAGAAAAAAGTTTTAAAGCAGTTCAATAAGTATTTGATAGGCTGTGATGAGAAAGCAACAGGAGGTAACAGTGACCAGCAAGTATCCAACAGTAGTGAGGATATAAATGTACAGGACTATACCGAGGGTTCTGAATTATTCATAGAGACAAGAAACACTCATAAGGATATAAATTTAACAGAAATGATTGGATGTCAACGAGAGACTAATGAAGATGATGGAAATCAGTTACAAGGTATTTCTGTAATGATATAAAGTTTTATCAAGAGGGGATCATGAACTTGTGGGGTACTGGGCTATTACTTGGAAACTTTCGGTAATTAATCAAACTGCCTTTTTACTGTTCCACACACAGTCCTATTGATTGCCTCTTGATTGTTTTGTATATGAGTTGGGTGCACTTTATTTTCAGGGTGTCCTGGGTTGTAGAGCATTTAGCCTATTAATAGATCTGCTATTGCGTTTTATTATGTATTATATGTTTCAATATTTTGTTATTAATTGATACACTACCAACTCTTTCTTTTTAATGTAAATAGTAGCTATTTGGTAATTTGGTTATCCAATTCAGGGTAAGACAGATGTGTTGCTGGTCAAGAAGATTGAGAGATGAAAACAAAAGAAATTAATAATAAGATTTGATTTCCTGAGTTCTTGTAAACCAAAAGCTTTAAAAATCTATCCACATTAAATAAAATTTTGTAATTAATTATTATGTTTTCAATGTAGACTAATGGACTGAAACATTGATTATTTAATTTTGTCTTTTCAGATGAAACATCAAGTCATGAGACAACTAACAATAAAGTTGCCAGATTGAAAAATGAGGAATGTAAGAAAGGTCAATACAATTATATGGAATTAATTATTCTACAAATGAAATATTGTTTTTAAAATTGTATTGTTCTCATGTTGCAGGGCCAGATCCCATGAAGGCCCCTTGCAAAAAAGCAAAGCAATTACGTATTGAAAGGAAATTAGAAAAAATGAAACAGAAGGGTAGTGACATCAGCACTTTACAAAAGAATACTAAGAACAAGGAAAAACAGCTGGAGGATTTCATAAATGAATTGCCAGTAGATACAAAACGAAAATTAGAGGTATTGTATGGCTGCTTCCTTCTACTATACAAGTCTATAGTACATTACTGTAATATATTTGCGACACACACATATATACAAATTCCCCAATCCCCAAATACCTCAATCCCTAAATTTATCCAAGCTTCTATGTAAGTTCATGCTGGTTAAGAGTTTGCAATGGGTTGCCGAGCTGTGGCACACATTTAAATCTGGTATCATGGCACATCTCACTAAGACACCATTTAATATTTTTCTGTTAACCTTTTCCGTATTTACCGTATAGAATAAGTAATTCCTAGCTTATCATACAGTTACACACTTTTTAAAATATATATACTTTATTATGTAAGAATGTATTTATTGTATTTAAAAATGATACATAACAACTTTAATTCCAGATAAAGTTAGTTAGAACTACTCCGCCTAGCCCTGAATGGCTGCAAACTGCAAAAGAAACGCATCAAGTGTATGTGAAATATCAGACAACAATTCATGGAGATACACGGGAGAAGTGTTCCTTGTCGAAATTTAGTGAATTTTTAGTCTCAAGCCCTTTATTGGTAATTTTATTTTATTGTAAAGTTTAACATATAAGTTTGCTTCCATGTACAAAAGTCTTTGTCTATCTTTGAGTCTAAATCTTCAGGATAAATAAAAGCATCTTGAAAGTATAAAAGTTTAGTAGAGTACTCTTGAAATTGGGTTATATCATCATTACAACCCATAATTATCCCACTGCTGGGCTCGCGTCTCCTGTCATGAGGTGAGGGGTATAGGTCATAGTCTACCACGCTGGCCAAGTGCAGATTGGTAGACTTCACACACCTTCGAGAACTCACGATGTTTTTCTTCACCGAAGCAAGTGATAATTAACTAGCAACACGCACATAATTTTTGAAAATTAGAGGTGCGTGCAGGATTCGAACTTACGCCCCCACGTTTGGGAGTCCAACGTTCGAACCACTAGGCTATCACTGCTACACTTGGTTTATATAGAGCTCATTTATCTATTTTAGGTGGAACTTGGCATCATAGCTTCATCTTTTGTTCATTAAAGTGAACCATGATCAGGGAATTTTGGACATAACATCATAAATGTTAATGTTACAGGCAGAACAAAGTGACTCGGGTCCACCATGTGGCTATGGATCATTTCATCAGCAGTATTGGCTAGATGGCAAAATAATTGCAGTGGGAGTCATTGATATACTGCCCAAATGTGTGTCGTCAGTCTACTTCTTTTATGACCCTCAATATAGACACCTTACTTTAGGTACATATGGGGCACTGAGGTATGTTATATTCTGTTAATAAATAATTCATCATCAAAACTTATAACTATCCCATTGCTGGATTTGAATTTCCCCCAATATCTGAGGGGTACAGGCTATTGTCCACTTTAGCCAAGTGCAGATTCGCAGAATTCACACATCATTTAGAAAATTTGGACAAGTCTCAGATGTGCAGATTTTCTCACAATATTTTGAAAAAGAAATAGACTATTCATTTGTAATATACATGTAAGTTTTTTAAAATAGAGGTAGATGTGCGTGGAGGATTCAGACACGCACGCTTGCATTCGAGATACTAACATTTGGACTACTAGGCTCATATTGCTTGTAAATAACACACATATGAAAGTATGATTGTCTTAATTGTAATATTAAAAAATGAATAGATTATCTAACGTCGTCTAAAGTAAGTCACCAGCAACATAAAAGTCCAATGATACCAGCAACACAAAAGACTTAAGAGAGAAGAAAGAAAGAACTAGCGCTTAAGCCTCCAGACGAAACACGAAGAGGTGTTTTGCGTGCAAGAGGGTGGTATTAATGAAGGGTGGGAGGGTGTCAAGGAGTGGAAAATTCAATCAAACATGTACATTCATCATTCTTTCGCCATCTATTCATGATAGTAATATAGTTACGTTGATATACCCTAAAATTTACTCACAAGTTAGTTATTTTGGTTTTTACTAATCCACCTTATCCACAAAGTGGATTAGTCCAATCCACTCAAAATAAATTAAGAGAAATCAAACAGCAAAATACTATATTTTTAATTTGCTCTTACTTTCAGGGAAATAGAGTTCACACGGCAGTTGCATTTATGTTCTCCTGAATTAAAGTATTACTACATGGGATTTTATATACACTCCTGCCCCAAGATGAGGTACAAGGGAAACTACCATCCATCAGATTTGTTATGTCCGGAGACATACAAATGGTTTCCTATTAAGGATTGCATTCCTCGGTTGGAGGTAATGCCATATTCCAGGCTGGACTCCTGTATCAATAGTGTAGATGACAATAATCCCAAAGCAGAAGATATTAACTATATTCCGATATTGATGAGAGGGGAGCCTGTACCATATAAAGTATATGTAAGGAAAACAGGGAAGAAGGAAGACCCTGATGTCATGATGGAATATGCAAAATTAGTTGGTGCTAAGACAGCCAAGTCCTTGATTATGGTTAGGTTAGGTTAATATAAACATTGAATGTTGATAAACCGAGAGGCTTTTTTATTGTAACAGGCAGCAAATATGGAATTTTGGTGAATGGGTACTGTGGTCCATTGGCTTTTTAAAGACTAGTCAAGCAAGTAAAGGAGTTATTGACTGTCTTCTTAACTGTTTTTGCAGTGAATTCACAAATTTTATTTGACAGAAGAATATAATGGATCATTTATCTATGAGCAACTCTGGCAGAAATCAAACTACACAATATGAAGTATGTTACAATGCTTTCCTATGAGTTGGCTTAGAATATTGTCAATATCAAATTGTGAATATGAATATGGCGAGACAGTACAAAAAACAGATCCTTAGTATTCAAAGTTAAATTTAGTGCCCATCATGAAGAAAATGTTAACTACTTTCTGATAGCTGTGATCATCATTATTGCCTTTAAAGTTTAAGTTTTATTACAATAATTACACGGTAGGGGAAGAATTTATGCTATGTGTAATTTTTTTTGTTCAACAAGCAAGGAGATTGGTTTATGTGGCCATATATCATCATCAACATCACAACACATAACTGTCCTACTGCTGGGCTTGACTGTCCTGTCACAATGTGAATGGTAAAGGTCTATCATACTGGCCAAGTGCATATTGGTAAACTTCATTTACCTTGA
>DWPA01006066.1:0-11279 GCA_018251375.1 Calpodes ethlius
TCGCTCTCATGTTGACGTAAATAGTGCTGGCACTGAAAGGCGCCATGTTAATTTTGCTGTGGCATACGAGCGGTTAAAGCCATATTGTTTTGAAACGTCAATTATAAATACGCTTCTAATGCCTGTACCTCTACTTGCCTACTAATGTTCATCTACGTTTTATCATAGCCCATTCGTAGTCATCGAACATAGTCTACTCATAGCATTCGAAGAGATTCGTCTAATATTTAAAATTTGATTTTTTTTCTATTGCGATAATACTATGACGTCAGTTTGATCACAGAGTAATCAAATTTATATTTGACTATCTGATATACAAATAAATTTTAGTATTCTGCATTTTACATATACTTTGTACTACCAAATTTCGTACGCGTAAATGACAAGCGTACCTATACAGTCCTCTCGTTATATGCTAATGTAGATAAAGCTACAATTAGTAAAAACAAGATAGCTAATATATATTATAATGAATCATCGTTTTGCATAAGATTTCGGAACATCATTTGGTTATGGTGAATACGTACCAATAATATATGGGGACCATAGATAAGCTCAGAGAATTTAGATTGATGTCAAATCTTAAATGTGCCTCATTGTAATTTGTTATATGTTGTCCGATAATTTATTTCTATTGATTGATATCTGGTTCAATCCGCTTTGTCTACGCACGAGCACACGCTAATATGTAATCAATCACCCAATCTGTTCTCATCTTCATGATACCGATGTCCTTGTCCTACATTCGAATGAATGGCAACTGTACGTGCCCGATTTAATTATCTGTTGTCAGTAATAAATTCGTAGGAGATATTTGAATATATTGCACGATTTTAAATTATAGTGTTCATTTGGACTCAATATCTTAGTTTGTAATCAACAGATGGATATATGTGCGACAGCTGATTAAAGGATTTAATTTTCGGATTTAAAGATCTAATCGATCAGAGGATTCGTTGCAAGTAAATGTACTGTATTGTCGTAAATTTATGTCCTACGCTAATTGCACGTTTAGTTTTTGTGAGCGATAATAGACACACAGTCTGATGACTTAAAAACTCGGTAACGACTTTTATATCAATGAAGTAACAACAAGTACATAGATGCAGATTTAAACGGAAATGAAAATATTATAAAGTAATTTGAATATGTACTGTATTTAGTGTTGTGTTCGTTACCACACAGCTAGCGAACGTGAGGTATGAGTCAAAGCCATTATTACTGATGTATTGATAATCTACCACTTTGTAGCAGTAGCTATAAGGGTGCCCACTCACCAATCGATCAACGACGGTCGATCGATGGTAGAATAGATCAACCGACGTCGATCGTCACGCTCACGCTGGTCGCATCGATCATTGTCGATTGGCATTTTATCGATGTACCCATCGAATAGTTAAAGCCTAGGCACCCTAAGCAACTTATGTTTAGTTTGATTTGTCATCCTAAGATTATATTAAAAGCTTATCTTATTTTGTGATAAGTCAATATGGAAGGAGTTATAGATTTATGCTGATAGAAGTTTACTTAGGTTAAATTTGTGACTGCATTTAATATTAATATGAAAATAACAGGAATTTATTTTACAGAACTTTTTGCGGTTAATAGTAGCTTATGGGAGTCCGTTTTCCCAACTATTTTCACACGAAATGCATACCATAATGACGCTCTGTTAAGCCGTGAAAGACGGACAAACAAACGCAGTTTCACTTTTATAATATTAGTATAGATATATATAATTTTCAAGTAAATACTAACATAAGGATTTTTCTCCAGGGATACACTATATCGTCTCTCGCTCCGAGGTCTGGGTCAGCTCGAGCGCGCCGATTGGCCAGCGCCAGCAGATAAAGCGAAGCTATGCCAGGACAAGGGTCAGACGGAAGAGGATTGCCACAACTACATCAAGGTGTTGCTGTCATATGGACACAAGCTGTTCGCGTGCGGAACTAATGCGTTCAGTCCTATATGCACGTGGAGAGAGGTAAATTCATTAATAAAATAAATAAACGCTAACACACTCATACCCCCGCAGTAGAATTCCCTGTGTCGCGGGTGGCACGGACAACACAAATAACAAACGTGAGAACAAATATGTATCTGTCACAAATGTCTGCCCCGGCCGGGAATCGAACCAAGGACCCCTCGCTTCGCATGCAGGCATTGTTTAATAAAGTATGTTTTGAAGATTTTAAAGTATGTATATGTACTGGCGCAAGTAGTTGCATTTTGTTATAATTATCCTACGTGTAGTTATATACGAAATGTGTAATCAAAACTATTTAGATCAATATAAAAATATATTACAACCCTACCCAGTTCACATATTATTAAATCTAGATGAAAATCCCTAAATTGATGGATATTTGCTTGGATTATCAATATTATTAATAATTCATCAGTATTGTAATTGATATTATAACTTTTTGTGTTGATTGCCAAGTAGCGGGGGACTGAGAGCAATATTTTTTTTCTTTCTTCTTTCTTGGTCTATTTACATTAAAAAAAAACGCATATTTATAAATATTACAACACAACTTTTTAAACTAATAATTGGAAACCAATGGTGGTTTTGTACTCGGTTTCAATTTCAAGGATAAATCCAGTTTTAAATTAGTTCACGAAGCTTGAAGTATAAAAGATCTCTTGTCCGCTTAGCTTACGTAATACAGGAATGCGGGTATTAAAGGTTTACTGAAGGAATTAATACCATCGTATCCGACCGAGCGAGATTTTAACGCATTATACGAGTGAGCTAAACAGTCTTGAATGCCAGGCTAATAAAAAGGGAAGTGATGTTAAACACTGTTTCCGTTTGTTTGAATCATTGATTATTGCTTCCGCGGTGATAATTGTGTATTAACTTCCAGATTCCACTTTGATTTATATTGACGACCTCGTAGCCTTGTTGGTAGTGCTTTGTCTGTGAAACAAGAGGTCCCGGGTTCGATTTCTTGCCGCGGCAGACGTTATGACAGATAAATGTTTGTTCTCGGGTCATGGGTGTAGGTGATGCCTAATTTGTGTTGTCCATGCGACTCAGGTAATCCTAGTGCTGGTATATGAGTGTGTGAACGTTTATTATTTATTGTTATTTAACTAGATCTATAACTGTTATCAATGTGCTAGTTCTTGGAGGTATCGTTGTGGAGGGTCTGTTACAAGTTGCAATTAGTTTTACATAAGATTGTAATGTATCGCATGATAAGTGGAGCGGAAATGAATTTAAGACGATAGAGGCATTTATCAGTTAATATAACTTTTACGTGTCCTTTCTTAATTTTTTAACTTTATATATAATAAATTAATGATAGTTATCTAGTTTTCAACCTATTTCCTACTGCCTTAGTTTGAGATATTCCTGCCTTTTCATAATCAGTAGATTAAGTTTACAATTAGATATACTCGTATAATTAAGAAATCCTCTTCAAAAACAGAATTGTATTTTGACACAATTATAGTGGATTACTAGCAAGCTGATAGTATTTAATGTTGTACTCAGATCGACTCTCTGAACTTGATATCGGAGTGGGTGCCGGGAGTAGCCAGTTGTCCCCACAACCCGCATTCGAACATCACCGCCATTCTGACGACTACAGGAGAATACTACGCTGGGACTCCCACTGATTTCACCAGCTCTGATACAGCCATTTGCAGGTATGGTTTCTGATTAATTATTTTTATTCATAAGGGCTAACAGGACTTTCTGCTGCATCTACGTCCCAATGCGTTAGTTAATGCGCTAACAATAACATTACACAAGTATGTGCAACGTAATTTAATAATAATTTAATGTAGTCAAACTTGAAATTAATGCGTTAATTAGGGCGCAGTTGGGCGTAGCCGTTAATATTAATGTGGAACCAGATGCGTTTCATTAGGGATTTGACCACCGTTACCATGCATTCACATTGTGAGACCTGAGTCCTATTTGGGACAGTTACGAGGTGTGATGATGATGATAGTATAATGTATAAATATAATGTGTCCCCAGGAGTCGAGGAGCAGCACCTCGTGACCCAGGCACGTTGAGGACAGCCCAGTATGACTTGACCTGGTTGAACGAGCCACAGTTCGTGGGGAGTTTTGAAGACGATCAGTTCGTGTACTTCGTGTTTAGAGAGGTCGCAGTGGAATATATGAATTGTGGAAAGGTTGGCCAACTTACCCTGTATATGAATAATGATTTATTGATTAGTATATCCTAGTGGTTCATACCCTAGTGATTCGTCAAACGTTTTGTTTTTCGAACGCAAGGGCGCAAATTCGAATTCTCATCTTCAAATGTTTAAAAGTTACGACCATTACAAGTTAATTATGATTTGGTTCGGTGAAGGAAAACTGAGAGGAAACCTGCGCACCTGAAAGTTCTCCAAAGAAAGTTCTCAAAGGCATATAGTCTGCCAATTGGTATTTGGTCAGCGTGGTGAACAGCAGTACAGCTCACACTGTGGAGGGGGACTCAAGCAAAGTATTGTGATAAGTATAGCTGAATGAGATAAGTCTGGTGATGATGATAAAGTTTTACTCTGTTGTCAATTAGGTGTCAACATTTTTTCTATTCATGGAGATGATATTTTACAATGTTTTATGGTGCCCGATGAAAAATCCATTTCTATCATTTTCCTGACGTCGGGTCATGAAATAAATTTATTGGTGGATATTTTCTGTGTTGACCGCCTTGCCAGTAGCCTTCATATTTCTGGTGGATTCTCAACCTTAACGGTATATAAATGAGTAGCAGAATCTTTTAGTGTGAAACTTTTAAGCTTTTGCCATAGCGTGCGTAAAAACAGTAAAATGTTCATGTCAATGTAAAATAATATGAAGTGCAAAGTATTGCGAAAATTCGCGTACATATTTATAATGTAGCTTATCACGTAAAGGATAAGTTCTTTGTTTACAAAGGGCACGAAGCCATAAATTGAAATGTGATGAATAAAATTCAATGGCGGTCGATTTCAGAGTTGTCAGAAGTGCCGAAATTTTTTATTGTATTCAATACCTTCGAAATTGCTTAACAACTTTTACTTAATATACGCCTGCATTAAAGATAACTATCAGACAGTTACGCTATAAGGTATATGTGAAGCAGGACTGATTGTAGCGTGCCCTGCGATGCACGGAAGTGCTTCATTTATCCATCCAATTCCTGACCGTGATGGCGGTTACTCAATCGGAACCAGTACTTATGATCGATGAATTCGATTGGGAACACTCATTTTAAATTCTTAATTTAAACGATATGTTAAATTTTGAATTTCAAATCCTGATTTTGAAATATGCGTATTTTTTAAACGATATTATTTCTTTACCGTCCATAGACAATATACTCGCGCATAGCCCGAGTATGCAAGAACGATTCAGGAGGTCATATGGTACAGAAGGAGAATTGGTCAACGTTTCTGAAGGCCCGATTGAGCTGCTCTGTCCCCGGTGACGTCACGTTTCACTACAATGAAGTGCAAGGGGTCGAATACTTGTCTCAGGAGAAAATCCTAGTCGCCATATTTACAACGCCCACGTGAGTATTAATCTTTATCTCACCGGTATAAAGTATAAATTCGCTTGACAGCTTATTGGGAATGTGGAAGTTAGTTTTATATTTAATAGCGACGTCCGAATTAGTGGTAATTATATATCGATTACTGATTAATTAATTAACTTTGATAATTTTGTGTTATATCGCTCAGTGTGAAAATAATATGGCTCAGTATTTTGTCTCTACCTTTATATAAATAGTATCTGAGTTTGCAGCATACATGAAAAAAAATATATGTTCCATATATTGGTTGCTTGAGAGTTCACTGTAATAGTGTTATAAAACAAAGTTGATGCTTAAATGAGTCTGGACACTCAATTTTACTTATAAGCCACATAAAATTGTTTTAATCGACCAAAATCGAATTACAATTCCCTAAAACGGGCTTAATATTATTAAATAAGCATGTTTACTTTAATAATGTTTCAAATGACCGCAGAATTGCGTATGCTGCGTATAATTCACACACACAATGCGTAGCAATAAATGTTGATTTCGTTCGTGTAGAATAATTTGTATTATATTTTATATGTTTATGTTATCAGGAACAGCATAGCGGGCAGTGCTGTCTGTGTGTACAACATGTCGGATATCCACGCAGCGTTCGAAGGGCCCTTCAAAGTGAAGGATTCCCCGCTCTCCACGTGGGAGCCCCGTGCACAGTCCTCTGTGGCTAGAGATCATTTTAGATGTTCTTCTGGGAACAGGTAACTATAACTACTTACCAATATGACATATTTTTTGGGTCGGATGTGCTGTTTCAATGAAAAAGAAAAACAGTTTTTTGAACACATAACCTGATTATAGTTACAATTTAAACAAAACTCAAAATATGCTTAATAAAATCCACAACCCATAAGAAATTGAAAGTAGTATTATATAACTTGTTCCGGCTATCTTATACCAGAAAGACTTAGGGGGAACTTCAGAATAAACCGACAAAACCCTACTGAGTTTGGGCTCGTTTGATTAGTATTGACGAGTACTTTCATCCAATACAATATTCAGGGTCTGATTCACTAAATAAAAGTTTTATTTATAATATTTTTTAATTTTCTTTGCAGACACATGTCATTTCAGTACCAAATATACCGTCTGATGTACGAATCAATCCAGCCCATATCGGGCGAGCCGGTATACAGAGCGGTACTGGAGAGATTCACCCACGTCACTGTGGACGTGGCTGTCGCTAAACATGTGGGGAAACAGCTGGTGGTGTTTGTGGCAACACAGAATAATGACGTGCTGAAGTTAGCAGTGTTGCCGCGATACGACGGCGCCTGTATGGTGGAAATATGGAAGTTGGGGGATGAGAAGGGATTTAACGTGCGGACTATGCAGTTCGTCAAAGATACGGTTGGTTGTTTTCAGTAGTATATAAAAAATTAAATAAAATATCAGTAGGTGTATAACTTTACTCTGGCATTGCTTTGATAGTATGATAATGTTTTGAGTTATCATATGGAAGCTTGTGACTTTTTACATTTGCCGGCTCTATGAATAATAATAATATATTTTTTAAAATGTTATTGGGCAAATATAAAAAAATTGTTCAACCATTAATCTGCTAATACTCCTTTACTTATAAGGCCTTTAATTATAATAATTATGACATTGCAAACTTATTTAAAATTACGTTTCGTCCCCCAGATGTCGCTTTACATCGGTAGCGACACGTCGATCCTTCGTATCGGCAGCGAGCGGTGCTCCCGGTACAAGAGCAGGTCGGGCTGCGTTGGCGCCACCGACCCGCACTGCGGCTGGGACGACGGGCGCGAGCGCTGCGTGCGCGCATCCGATCACGCCCACCAGCCCTTCTTCAGCCAGTCCACTGCTTCCTGTCCCGCTGTTGAAACTCCAGGTAAATGCTTTATGGAGTAATGAACATGGGAGTAAGTAACAGAGACAGATACAATGATAAAAATGTTCATTATAACCATATATTTATTACACATTATAATTTTTTGTCCTGGTTTATTGGGGCCTATGGCCTAAGGTAATTATGGCCCTCATACTAAGCTCTTGCAATATGCTTTACGTTGAAAATGTTTGAAATGAATAAATCATTAAATTTGTTTTGTATTGATTGAAAATTAAAGATGATGTGACTTCAAAGAATATATATTTTTTTGTACAATCAATAATTAAAAACAAACTTTGTTTCCCAGTGGACGGCGGTTGGTCGTCGTGGTCGGAATGGGAGACATGCATGCAGGCGAACACGCCACATTCAGCATATGCGGACGACAAGCCCGACTCCTGCATGTGTCGCACGCGACGATGCGACAACCCTCGCCCTCAGCACGGTGGACAAAATTGTGAAGGTACTATCGGTAATAGAGTTAAATTTGTAGGCCACACTAGAAAAGCTCATCATTATCAGTATCATCACGTGTTTGAACTCGTTTGTACACTCAGATGCATAAACAATATATAAGATTTAATAAAACAATAATAACACACATTATTATTATATTTAGTTTAATTGATTGAGGATATAAAAGTTAAAGATATGTACTAAAATATTGAATAGCGTATATGACTCACAATTATGAGGAATAATGTCCTTTTGTTTTTGGTTGGCAACGCATTGTTAATGCTTTTATGCTGCTGATGACCATGGGCAATGTTGAACACTTACGATTTACTTCCTCATTTGATATTAATGAGAGAATCAAATACTGGCTCGAAGGACCAAAAATTTATTTATAATATTACTCTTACCCAGGCGCAAGTATAGCCGTAGCAAACTGCACGGTTCACGGAGGGTGGTCTGGGTGGTCTGGATGGTCGGAATGCTCGGCGTCGTGCGGAATAGCGCTCAAGTCGCGACGCCGGACGTGCACGGCGCCTGAACCGCGCTTCGGTGGACGCGTGTGCGTTGGAGAGGACGTACAGGATCTGTATTGTACGAACCTGCCACCGTGTCCGGGTGAGTTACTGATACCACTATCCATATATTATAGATCAGTATTACCATTACTATATTAGAATAATATAGTTGTAATTGTCGTACGTAATATAAGCATTTCAAGGTTTACAGGCTTGGTTAGAAATTGTTGCGATATATGGAAAAATAAATCTCCATTTTCTTTATTATTAACGGTAAGATATCACGATCCATTGTCCAAAAAAATTCATGCGATATTGCCATAATACGTTCATTGTATTTATGCTTCACCGTTTACGCGTTATAAGTCTATGATTACTACCATCTCTGTCATCGTGATAGATGTCACCATCCCTCCCAAGGCTAACAATCAATCATAGATGTGCACAGCTATACACGAGCGATATATGGAAGCAGTTTAGGTTGAGTTTAGATTGTTATTAAATCTGTCTTTTTGTCGCCAGGCAGTCGGTCGACCTTGACTTGTATTGTATATAACTTTAGCTAAACCAATGTTACTTCGACAGACCCGACATTAGCTCCAGTGGACGGCGGCTGGTCTCCATGGGGGGAGTGGTCTTCTTGCTCGGGCAGCGATTGCGGTCCGGGGGCGGGGTACAGGGAGCGACGCAGGATGTGCGGCAGCCCGGCACCTCAGCACGGCGGCGCTGATTGCGACGGTCCGAGAACTGAGCGACAGACTTGTGACTTGAGGCCTTGCGAGGTCCGCAAGGCTACTGCTTGGACGCCTTGGGTGCAAATACCTGGTAAGCTTGACTTATAGGTATTCAAACTATCTTCACATCATATTCATACATTATTCATATCTTACCAGAATTCTTATAGATATCGGTCGCCGGCTAAGTAACCGAATAGTTAACTGCGACAAACTTTTTATATAGGTTACTTGTTGTTCAACTAATTTCATTTTGCTCAATTTTGGTCAAACAATGTAAGATTTATGGTACAAAAGCAATTCAGAATACTGTGTACATATATACTAGAAACCAAATAATTTTCTATTGCTTTAAATAATTCTCTATTGCTTTTGGTAAGCCTAGCTGAAACTATATAATAAGCTAAAACTGACAACTACAAACTAACATCACTATTGTTCTAGGAAACTCATCTGATGGCAGTTACACTGAAAAGCGATTCAAGTTCTTGTGCAAAGCGCCCACCCCAGAACAAATTAGAGTAAGTGTATTTTGTATATATCGATATATTTATATGACTACAAACGTCTTTATGTTGTTTAGTTAAATGTATTCTTATACTGTAAATGGGGGTTCATATTTTGTGATATTTGTGAGTACCCATTACTGTAATGAAAAGTGTCTTTGATGATAGAATTTTAAAATAACTTCTTATTGTAGTTGTCCCTCGCGCGTGAAGAAGAGCGGTACTGCTCCCCCCTGGGTGCATGCAGCAGCGCTCCCCCGGAGGAGGGTGGTTGGGAGCCGTGGGGCGCCTGGGGTGCGTGCTCGGCCGCGTGTGGGGGCGGGCAGCAGGTTCGGACGAGACGGTGTCGGCATCCACCCTGCGTGGGACCACCCGATATGCTGCGAGCATGCAACACGCATGCCTGTGTTGGTGAGTGTTCTATCTTTGTACTTCTTCATATATTTTTACGTCATGTATTCAAATAATAATATTTAGGAATTAGTACATATTAATTTTAGACATTTTCTTTTTTTTTGTCTTAACACATTTGTTGGAGTCACCAAAATGAGTTTATATTTGTACAGCTGTGACATGTTACCTTGTTTAGTTAAGGTATTCAGGTTTTGTATGTGCTCACTATACACAATTGAAGATTTGATTTCATATTCAAGTATTTCGTTTGTTATAATATAATGTAATTATGTCATATTGCTAAAATTTAGTGCTGCCTATATGTAGTACATTGACATTAAAACTTTGTAGAAAAATATAATACTTGAATAAGAAATCGATTGGACAAATACATTCAGTACGTGCTTTTGTCGTATTGATAAATAGTCAGTAAGAATGCGTGTCTCGTGCTTAATTTGTACGTCGGTAACGCATTAGTGATGCATTTTATTTATTACTGCACAGATGATATGGAAATGGGAACTGATCTAATTTATCATTACTTATAGCACATCAAACTGTTTTACATTACATACTAGTGGCGTAACTAATGTTTATGGGTGGCAGTGACCACTTACCATCAGCGGCTTGTCCGCTCGAGACATTAATAAAATACATGATAAATATAATCATTCATTATGAATTTTCTAATAAGATAAATATATTTTTTTAACACAGGTGAATGGTCTTGTTGGAGCGAGTGGAGCGAGTGTAGCGGCGGTTGCGACATTGGTGTGACCGGTCATCGAACCCGCACCCGGATGTGCTTGTCCCCTGAGGGCTGCGCCGACGCTGGTGCCGCTCTTGAAAGACGCGTCTGTGTTAACAACTGTGCTGGTAAATAGTTCATTACTATTATTACGTTCTGTACTTTACAGTAGTGGACCTTTAAAGGCTGTTAGATAGATAGATAGTCTTGACGCCTGCCTGGCTTGGTACTATTTTGCATGAGTCAAATGACACGTCGTACTCTGGCTAGTGGCTTGAGAGTCAGTTCTATCTCTCCACTCCTTTCATGGCTGTGTGATAAGACCATTGACGTCTAACGGCGAATGTGATCGGCTACTCACATAAAAAATGACACAATACAAAACAAAATAAAAAGTTGTATAAGGTTTTAAAGCTACCATATTCATTGTAATATTCATTCATTCATTCATTACAACCCATAATTGTCCCACTGCTGGGCTCGGGTCTCCTCTCACGAGGTGAGGGGTATAGGCCATAGTCTAC
>DWPA01006067.1:0-11275 GCA_018251375.1 Calpodes ethlius
CATCACTTCGCAGGGTCACTACCAACTAGGCTACGGGGCCGTCCAGTAACGTTAAGAAATCATTATTTATGAAATTTGATTTAAACATGCCTTGAAATGAAATTTGCCATGAAATTTAAGACCATAGGCGAGGCAATTCAATTCCATACGATTTTCCAGATACAATCACTACTCAAGGAGTAACTTGCAAAGAGGAGATAAGTGTTGAAGCGTTGTTGGAATCATTGCGTAAAAAAAATGCCGCTTACGGAACTCATACTGAAATGGCGGAACTTGATTAATGTTGCTGATTAAATGATTTTTTGTACTGTGATGTGTGCGTATTGAAGTTTTTACGAGATATCTGATTATGCTGTTAAATATTACAGTATCCGTTTTAATATTGCGCGGCATAACGTCATATTGTATATTTTAATCATTGACGGAAACTCCGGTATTGCGTGGGTTTTGTCGTTTTTTAATAACTACAGTTTTCTAATTAGCGTTAATTGTTTAATTAAATTTAAAGTCGTATTTTTTTATTTGATTTATTGTTGTTTGTGTTAATTGTGTTTTTGTTAAATTGAAGAGTCGTTTTAAATAAATAATTGAAGTTACGTGTTGTTTACGATTATAAGATTGTTATTCGTAAAAGGAGTTATGTTAGAAATTTGAGTTTTTGATTAATTACGTTTGTTTTTAAAACTTAGCTCAGAGATATGATAAGAGTTAATTAAGAATTTAATTATATATGTATTTATATATTATATAGTTAGTTTTTATGTTTTTGCTTTTGAAGTTAATTAGAGACATCAAGGACATCTTTCCTTCATAACAAGCGGCATTTACAATTTATTGGCGGTAAAACGTTCATGACATAGAATATATTTTGATTTTATAAAAAAAATATTTGTCTATTGGTCGAAGAATAGTTTAAAACATTTTCTTATTAATTTGAGATTTAAAACAACAGTATAATTAGTTTGTAGTTTACAAATTTTAGTTTTATCGTTTTGTTTTTTCATGCCGTCGTTTGAGTTCAAATATTTCTGACTCAATAAACACATATACATAACTTAATAACATGTTAAATGAAGAAATATTTAAAAATAACGTTTTTATTTTACATTCAAAAACTCTTCTAAGTTATTTTCTGACAAAATCCGTTTCCCTGGCAACCTCCCATGCGTGCGCAGGACAGCGCACATGACCGCCACCACATCAAACCGCTGCACAGCCGCGCCCTCTATCCACTTGCTAGGGATGTGCGTAAGTTTCATACTTCGCTATCATATACTATAGCGACTAAATTAGCTACAAGGGGATCTTACAAGGGTCTATCACTAGCCTAAGAAATTTAACAGCAGTTGATAAATCGCAGGTTAAGTATTCTAATTGAATGCACATATTACATTGAAAAAATAATATTATTAATAATATGTTAATTAATTCTTACAAATTGTTGGGATTATAGTAAATTAAAATTAAGCACTCGTGCCCCTGGGTTCGAATAAATAGCATTGATGGTATGCACTTCCCAACTTTCCGGTGAAATATGGTTCATAGTTGTATATTAAATACTGATTTTCTTCAGAGGCATTGTCGAAGGAGTGATCATTTTTTCTACATTCGTTTACGAAAAAGTCCATGAAGTAACGATTTGCTTTCACAGCTTCTGCTGAATGCACGTAATTTTTGCTCAGCTTCCACTCAAAGGCAGGCTTCTCGGGATGAAACTGTACTCCATAGAATGGATATCTGCAAAGTGTTAAGTATGCTTATATCAAACAAATGTCATTAATGTCACTAATAACCTTTAAATAATATTAAATATATGTACCTAATAACCTTTTGTCATGAGAATGCTTTTAACATGAATTTTAATGTGCAGTATCGTATTTCCTAATTCTCTAATTGAATTTTATTATTTTTTTACAGATATATCCGGGAACGAACTCTTATTACGTTTCTAGTATGAATATTGTGAATGTCGCTGTTTATCAGAAATCTATTGAAGTATTTTTTAACATTGAACTTCAAGGAAAAAAGTATTAAACATCCATTAACTATTTTTAAGGCTTAATGAATCCTTCATTTCTAAAAACATTTTCTAAAATCAGGGTCATTATAATCAGCGATAGCTTATACAGCTTTAATGACCATGCTTTGATACCTATGAGCTCCTCTAATATCTCTATATTCGTGAATAAGTATATAAATACATGTTTTTCAGTTCGAATTCGTCTAGAACTAAAAATTATTATCGCATTATGATGTGGATCATACAAAATGGCAGTAGTGGTAGAAGTTACAGGCGCCTTTGACTGTTTTCCCGCGTTTTTAATATCTTACCACCATCATCACAACCCAAAACTATTAAAACTATTCTTCTATTTAGCTCTGGTCATATCTCACAGAGAGAGAAATTAAATACATTATCAACGATTACTGACTGCTATTTGACGACATTACGCGACTTAGTAAACAGCGGAGATTTACGCAGTTACAACTTCGAAAAATTAAAGATTAACAAAAGAATATATTATTATGTTACCTTTTGTTTTCGATGCTTGCAATGAATTCAACATTATAATCATCGTTGCTGTGTGATGTCACACGCCAATCTTTATCCAAATTATGCGATTTGAGGTCCTGATGATATAAAAAAAAATATCGAGTGATTATTGTCATCAACTGTGTATAAAAAAGTCTATTCTGTCTTAAAAACTACTGATAGGAAAAATGATTGTTAATACATTAACCGAGTTGATACTAAAAGTGGGTGAGTAACCGTTACTTGGTTGGTATTCAATTTACCTCATCGACTATGCAGAATGAATGTGAATTTACTGTGATATTTTCATTAGCAAGCACGCGAAGTACTTCCCGAGGAGCGTCTTTAAACATTTTGCTGTAAGGAATATCTAAAACACAAAAAAATGTTTCAATCATATATATTATATCCAAAAGCAAATAATATAATTATGTTATTGTAATTTAAAGGCGGAAGTGATTTATATCAAATAAAATGTGCAAAGATTCTTTGCTATTTTTTTAAAGCTAATAGGGGTACTGTCTTCCGTCTATCCATGTGACAACTTCATGACAAAGAAACTGTAACCAGCTGTCTTCTTAGCTGGCTAACCAAACGCCTATCTCTTTATGATGGCACTGCTCTCCAACTTTCTGCTATATTTTCATTTTATTACCTAAATGTTCAAAAGGAACCTTTTGACACTCTGTTTATAATCATTAATGGCATATTATTGAAGCAGCTCCTGAAATTCATCGAAAGTATGAAAACGGTTGTACCCAGGATCGCGAAGATGTCTATAAATGACTAGTGTATCTAGCTTCCGTGCTACTTGAAATCCAGCACGATAGGATCCCTGTGCTTTACTACGCCTTTACAGACAGTTTTATAGATAAAGAACACAAAGTTTCAATCAATGCGATACATCAGACGCTTTTTTAGCTTCAGTTTTTTTAAAGGACACTTGCTGGTAACTCTAGCCATTATAACTTTATGTGGACAGCGGGGCGATTCTGGACTTCTGTTGAAAATACTATTTTTGGGAAAATGGAAGAGTATCTTACCATCTTCGAGAATTGGGACTCCCAGACATGTGGAGCTAGGACCTCGGTTAGGATACCGGGTCTTAAAGTTGAGGATAATGTATCTTGTTAAGAATATTTTTTTCTAACCCATTGAACCAAGAAACGCTGCTCTAACGCATTCATGGAGCTTGTTTAGTGCGACTTTATGGCTCTGGATTAGATAGGTTTGGCTACTTAAATCTAGCTTGTATACTTTATTATTATATTTACTTACTACCTGCAAAGTTCAGAGGCTGGTTACCATACGAACTACATGTTATTCTGTTCTCCTTTTGGCCGCGACCCGAGGCTAATATAATGAGAAGCTCGAAACCGAGACACGTGCCAAAGATAGGGAAATAGGTCCCTTGATCGTTGAGCGTCTGTGCTATCTCATAGATGTGCTGTCCAGCGTCTGCATAACCATTGGATTGATTGAAGTATGTTGCACCCCCAGGGAATAGAACTCTGAAAAATAAAATGTTCTGATTTTAACATCAACTTTTTAAAGTAATTTGATTTTAAAAGAATATAAGTAAAATAGAAATCTATTATTCAAATTAGATGTTTTGTAATTTTTATTGCTACATTTTAAATAATTTATGCCCTGATTCGAAAAAGAAAATAGCTATTTCCATTAAAAGAGAAATAATGCAGGTACCTACTATGTATTCCTACCCTTTAAGCTAAGTGGTACAGAAGGTGCATTTAAAGGTGTAGGTAAGTATTTTCTACTGTCGATCTTTGATTAAAAGTAAAAAAAAGAAAAAATAGAAATAAAAGTAAAATTTAATAAAATGGTACAGTTATTAAATAATGATGACTATAAGGCATGATAGTTATTTTTATTATATTTAGGACGTTTTTTACGATATTTTATTATATTGAGGACGTTTGTTAGGGAACGGATTTAATCGTAAGTATTTAGCCAAAATTTTAGTTTTGTTAAAACTACTCACTGCCTATTAATTCAAAAGATTATATTTCATCTAGTTAGGAATACAATTTGACGGTAGTCAAACTTAACTTTTTGAAGGTAGTCGTTAATTCAGTACAAATCATTAATGTTTGTTTATATAAAAAATAAATTAAAAGCTGTTAAGTCATTGATAATATTGATAATCTAATGAGTCAATAATAGATAGCCAGTAAAAACTTATTAGATTTAGATTGTGTTTAAATTGTGTATCAAATAATCACGTGACAGTCTTGCACGCAATAGTATAAATAATCGATAGTTATATCAATATAATCTATAATAATGACATTACTGTCGCTGGTATTATAATATCGATATTCGATTAAATTCTAATACTATTTTCGTAAAACTATCGATACCTATTCAACCCTAGCACGTCACGAATTTCCTTTTGCCATTAAACAATGTTAATGTGGCGTTATTAACGGTTAAAATTTACACAGACGGTGAAAATGGCCCCTGGTCTGTGCAATTATTTGGCAAGTAGTCGATCTCCGGATTCGACTTAATGCAGAACTCTCACTCTTGGAAAGTCCCTTAGTTTATTTGGTATAGTAAGTAGTTTTGACCCTTACGCGAAAGATAAATACCCTGACCTTGTTACTACGAACCAGCTCATAATTATTCCGCTGGGATTGATTAACATTTATTTATTTATTATTTAATGATTCTTTTGGTGGCATTTTTTGTTTATGTCTGCAATATAGAAATTCCCCATAATTATCAGCTCTCCACTTGTCCTACAGATGATACATATGTTGTCGCTATACCAGTATGATAAATTCTAATTCTAAATAAGACATTAATATGTAAGCACGAATTCAGTGGTATCAATTTTGTTCAAGATTTCGTGAATATGAAAAATTTTATTGAGATACGTAATGAAGAAATAAACATTGAAATACTAGTAAAAACAATTAAATATCGTTAGGAAACTAACTCTTTCCAAGCGGAAGGGAGTCGTGGTAATAGTAACAACGCTCTATTTCACTTTGGTGTATATCCTTAGTAGACCTTTAAGCAATTTAAAGACATCGAACAGACTCAATAAGTTGATATCACTATACCTGCTTATGCATTAACTACTTTTCATATTTCCTAGCTTAATTATAATAGGTGTTCCGGAAAGTTCGAGCTGATTTTCGGTGAGTAGCGCGTGAGGCCTGACTGTAAATATCACAATTATTGAAAACAAATGACATGTGTGAACTGTAAATGTTCTAAAAGAGTGAACTTCAGTCATAATTGGAAAAAAAAGTTTAGTTACGATTAGTGGATTTCGTCAATTTTTAAATGAGCTGCGTTTTGATTGCCCTCAGACATCGGCACGAACTTTCCGAAGAACCTAATTATTAATAACTAATATTTACACTCACCCGTTAATTTTTCTCATAATACTTTCATAGTAACAGCGATTCTTGCCAATCCTAGAATATAATTAAAATTATTATTTGGCATTTAATTCATCTTAACAAAATCTGAAGACCTATCTTCGCTTCAACCCAATCATTATAATTAAAGGAGATCCAAACTGTCTTAACATTTGGATAATAGTGAATAAATTATATAATTTAGTAAACTGTCATGGTGCACCGAGCAACGTAGCCCACTCTAGAGGAGGCCTAAGTTCAGCAGTCGACAGTTACAGGCTGATGGTGAAACATGACCATTCCTTAAGCATACCACGGTTCTGGCGAAGGAGGCAATGATGACTCAACAATATGACTCAGGAAGAGGCGAATAATTTTTTTGGTGGAGGAGAAGATGACGCCAAACAACCACAATAGGTACATATTTGAAGACATTAAATATGAGAAGTAACGACCGTCGTTATTGACATCCCCATTCTGACTTGGACGGCGAAGACCACTTGACCATTGTGATTACCGTAGAATAATATTATAATCCAAGTCACTGTATTGTATCTATTGAGATATACCTATAAAAAAATGAAACTCGGTGAAACTTAGGTACGACTTAAATATTATTGATGTATGAAAAATGAATTGTTAGTCTTTCGCAAGTTTTATTATAAAAGCTTATGAATTGAATTATTTATTTTATTAGACTTACATAATAGGCACCACCCTCGCACCCGCAGACTCAACATCCTTGACGTAAGACGCTGCGATGTAGCTTGTATAATTCTCCTCAGGGTACTTGGAGTGCAGGTAGAAGGATTGCTCCTGGGACAAAATGCCAATAATCGGACGATTATTGACAACTCTTGCCGTATGTTTATGAACCACCGCACCTTCGCAGTACAAAAGATACGCCAGAGTCAACAGCAACGTTTTCATTGTAACCATTTTTACCCAAAGAGCTATAGTACCGCTCAGCCACCTAGAATATTTATACGTAGAATTATCACTATCAATTATCTTAAGACCGATAAATGAATTGTGTTTATCTCTATTACAAAAGTATCTGATCTTTAATCAAAAATCGATACAACACTTCTTTACCTTAGAACTGATTATTATTATGCACTAACCAAAGTATTATTAAATTAAGAGTGTCGTAGAAAATGTAAATATAGATGTTTTGTTCTATTTTAGTCCGTAAACAGCGCACATTTGTTGAGCACGAATGTTGGTACACTTCATAGGAAAATATATCCATAACATGATCATCCGCAGAGAACATTAAAGATTAGTTTAGTATCAACGTTTTATTACGTAAAAATAGATGCACACAATGTGTGATATACTATAACTCACTCACTCTCACTATAGTATTGATTATTTATCTGTCGCAGAAAGAGCCGTTACATAACTATATCTCCAAATAATACTTATCAGTTAACTCCTAAAAATATTTCACTATCTTTTCGGAAATCAAACTTGTATTCAAATTAAAAACTATACGATTAAGCGGTAGAAATATTTTGTCAACACATTCATGCATGTAGATTCTAATACCGTTTTGAAAAGTTCGTTTGTCGTTGTGGAAAAAAAATGGTGATAGAATCTCGTAAACAAATATATCTAATGATATTTATTTCTCTTCTCTCTAGGTTGACACAGTTAGATATACTGCTTGCCATGAAAGATAAGGATGAAAAAATACTAGAAATTTTTACCAACCTCGTAGAATTAGCGATTATTGGTGTACTCGACAAATAAAAGAAGTCTGGACTACATTAAGATTTTTACGGAATACAATTTCTATAACGCAATTGTTACATCGCAAAATTTGATGAAAAGTTGGTACCGCTTTAAGCGCTCCGTACATAGATTCTACCACATGCATGCTAGAAGGCTTATAAAATCTAAAGATCAAGGCAGCTATAGTACGTCAGGGCATACGGTCACCAAAGCAGTTCGGCAGAAATCCAACGAAATTCCATACTCAAACAAAAAAAAAGTTAGCTTTTCAATCAAGAGATATCCACAACTGCTATTTTAAATTATATTGTTAGCTGTAGATATTAGAATTCGAGCTTATCAACGAAAAACTGGGCATATTTTTAATAAGCGTCTGAAAATCCTCAGAAAGAAGAAAAATTAAGAAATCAATCCTCAAAAAAATCCGGGCTTTGTTAAGTAGGTTTGCTGGAAAAACAGCGTGAAAAACTGTTAACATAAAATGACAACTACCAAAACTATAAAATATATGCCCATAGCAATGTAGGAGCAAGCAGGCGTATGCTCAGTATTCAACATGAACATTATCCTTCATCAATTATGGCTGGGAATCTTACGTGTTTATTATGGCTGGGAATCTTACGTGTTTTGAGGCATTCTTGTGTAAAAATCCAGTACTTTTGTGCTTACAAAATATGGCAACATTTGGAGAAAAAAAACTTATGATAGACGTCATTCTATTTGTTGTCATGTATTGTCACTGTTATCACATATACCACAGAGTACATCGTATTGATGAGTGACGCGCACAGATAATACTATTCATAGTTGCCTCATAAATATTGTCACAAACATCACTAAAAAATCTTTTGTAACTATTTCCATTTCTGTATACCAAAGTATTTGGGTTCGAAATAAAATGTAGTTTAATATAAATAATAATTTCATTTAAATTAAATGAATTTTTTTATTGTTTTTTATTAAAAATTAACCAAAGTACTCAAAAGGTTGAGGATGTCAGTCACTGCTTTAATAATGATTCAAGAGGCTTTTTCATCGACGTTCGCGCTCAAAAAATGTATGGGAGTGACATTTGACGCATAGAACTAATATCATTTGGCAAAGATTGTCGAAGCGTGATCGTGAATAGAAAAGCGTTTTGTCTATAGGCCCCTAAATTTATTTCGCCAAAAGAAATCTGTAATTAGACGAGATACGTGCAGGACGTGAACACAATTGCCTGGGAGAGTATGACTTGAAACACATTTCGTATTACAATGATATAACGATTAACTATTATGTAATCCATGTCTTATTTGCTTACCTTCTGCTTCGAAATGTTCGTTTTCAAAATTAAAAACAGTATAAAATGACTTAAGAAAAGTTACAAATAATGTAAACATTTTTACTATATCCACGTTGAATAATTATTTTCTTAAGTTTGTCCTAAATAAGCTGCTTTCTTATTTTAGAACACAACAGCATTTGACTTGACAAATCAATTTTATCAGGGCATGCGCAAATGCTTCAGTCACAAATCTATGAAAGTGAGCATTTTCTTCAATGATATTATAGGGCTCTAGTAGATATCTGTGATACGAATTCACATACAGCATGTATCTAAATAGATGTCGCAAGTATATAAACTTCGCACATTATAAAGTAGTAAAAGTAGTGCTACTTGGGCCGTTGTTTAATTTAGTCTGCACTTCGTCATTATTGGAATCTTACGCGACATGAAATCAGGGAAAAATCCTCATTGTCAGGTATTGAGCCGCAGGAATTTTACAAAAATATTTCACCGGGATGAATGAATGAAAACATTATCTTTCGGCGGTAAATAATTTTGTTCTTAAATAATCTAAATTGATTTTAAACTCAATTATTTTTATTTTGTTATAGTCCTATAATGAAAACTGCTAATTAAAACATTTACAATACAATACAATAAAACACAATGAAATCCATATAATAATTAATTTCATCCGCCACACTTGTCATGTAAATAGGTATGTAAACTTGGTATCGCTTCAATCGATTTTAAAAATCGAAGAATGATATTGTAAGCATGGAGATATGTTGTGAAACATATTTTTTTAAGTTTCCGTAGTTATAAGGGAACCCTTACGTTTCTATTATATCCATTAGTAAATTAGGACATGAATAATAAAGTATAAAATTTTATTTACATATATAATTGTCATCTAATAATTCAAAATATTAATGTCACAGCGTTGACAAGTCTGATGATGGCAACGCAGGGTGATCTTAAAAACTCAGAAATAAAAGACCTTACTCGATTAGGTTTGCGTTAGCTTTATTTGTCTTGAAAAGTACTTTGATCATAGCCGATATCCAGGGTTTAGTGATGAAGCCATGAGACCCCTACTATATAAGCATGTTTTTTTAACTATAATCAAATTATTAGTGCACATTCAATCTGTACAATCAAATTAATTATTAATTAAATAGAGATGTTATTAAACACGACTGTTATTCGAAAATTACAGTAATTAGGTAACTTTAATTTATCAGTTTCATATGTTTTTTTCTGATTTCGTAAATTCGTAATTACATTATAGAACTGTGATTGTCAAACAAGACTTCAAGCATGCAATCTGGGATAATATTGGAACTCAAACGACAACTACGATATTATTATTAAAGTAAATTAATAAAATATTTCTTACAAATGTCCCTCGTTGAACAGTTGAATTGCTAGATTAAGAAATGTTCAGGTGAGATGAGACCTAATCTGAGATCCGGCTTATAATTCAAATCAATAAGAAAAAATTATAATCTTATTAAGGAATTAAAATACATTTCTGATTATAATAACGTTATTTTAAGACCTATAATATAACAAATTATTTTAACTATCGAGTCTGAATGTTCTTTCGATAATCGAGTTTCGTCGAGAATTGGTTTCAATCGACCCTGAATTTTCCATCTCTAAAATATCTTGTAGCGTCACAACGTTTAGAAAAAAAATTATTTACTTATTTAATACTAATACTTGTAATATCTTATTAATAAAAGCCAAACACGGTCAAGGCTTGAAAGTGTTTGCCGGTACCAACATGGGAGACCAGCGTCTGTCGCTGCGTTTAACGACACCACAGGCAAACTAGAGTAAGCTACTTTCTGAGCCATTCCGGGAACAGACGGATGGATGGACATGTCAAAACTATAAAGGCCGTTTTAACAAACAAAAATAATATGATTTATAATGAATGTTAATTCGTCCGCATGAAATTATGAAACCACTTTAACGCAGGATCGTGCTAAGTAGATACTTACTGATGAGAGCACAACTCAACGATTCGAAGATAAAACTAATGTCCCACCTATTCACTGCATTTTGATAAGATAAAACATGAAATAATAGTTTCTACTAAGAAACTGTATTATCAAAGTACTCGAGTATAAAATGGTGGACTCCCGGAGTGGACATTCTACTTTTTATCATCCTTTATAAGAAAATAATTAAGTCAAAGTTATGAATAAGAATACGTGCGTTTTATATTTTTTCCCAAGTTAGATGCACTTAGTGCCCTTTTTCACAGCGGCCAACCCCTCAGGTAGGCTTGCTTGCGTTCCGGCCCCTCCAGTCGGAATCGCGATCATATTACGT
>DWPA01006068.1:0-11275 GCA_018251375.1 Calpodes ethlius
AAGACAGCAAACGAGATTATAGTACCTCCATTCCCTACCGCCTATATACTTCTACAACAAACCTTGAATAGGATTATTGGGGGGACTGTAGTTAGTAAGTCCTATTAGTATCGGGTGTTATTAAAAATATCAGTTTATCATAATTCTTTAGTAAAAGGTCTGTAGACCTTAGTACTGTTAGTGTTAGGTACTCCTGTTTGTGAATATTAGTAATAAAGCACGTTTACTTCTAGGATTCCGGTGTCAGTGCGTTGGTGATGCCTTTAGTGATACTCATGTTTATTGGTATTGATTGTAACCATTTATAGCAGATAGTTCGTTTGCTTGAGTATCAATTATTTACACAAAAAGGTGCATTTTATGGTGTCAGTATTTCCTAAACAAGGATTTAAGAAATATACCTATATAGAGCACCTTCTAAGTAGATACTGTTATAGATCAATCGTGTACTTCTTCGTAGTTATATTCATAAAGGGTATTCGTCTTAAAAAATGGTACAGATATTTTTCTCCATAAAGTCATATATAGAATAGTGATCTAGTATGACTGATCATGTGGATTTCGTTCAAGTATCATTTAGGATTTTATTTTAATGACCCTACGCGTTCGCAAGCACAGCAAGACATTGTAGTATTGTTTGTGAATATGGTGGAAGTGTGTCTATTAGTTTATACTTATGATGCTGTTAACGAAAATCTATAATTGGCGAAATTTAATTTTAGCTGTTATTTTTTTAAATGACTTCACACTCCAAGATCCCAGTTTCGAAACGCGATTCTACTTTTCAAAACATTGTTTTACATTCAAACCTTTATTTTTAGAAGTCACATATTACAAAGCACGAACGCACAATCAATCTATACTCAAGGTATAAGAACAACAAACTTTCCGCGGCTACCATTGAAACAGCGTTCTGAAACATCACACGCATATCATAAATATCTAAATATGCGGATCCTATTAAATCAGAAATAGGTATCCAATCAGTGGCTCCACGCTTCGCCGCGTTTATGTAGTTGTTATGGCGGTAATATTCATGTTCTTGCCGTCCCTCGGCTCGAGTGTATTCATTCGTATTTTTAACTCGATTCTACACAGAGTAGTTGATAGAGAAATCACAGAATTTCATAGTCACGCAGTGCGTATGTACTACTTGTTGTACAATATTTGGTTTTCTTAGTGTTATGGTAGTTGTCGAAAATATAGAATACTAGAAGTTGCCCAAGGCTTCGCACGAGTATAAATCAAACAGAACATAAAAGTAATCTTTGTACACCTTTTTAAGACTAATGCATGCAAGTAGAAGTCTGTGATTTGATATAAATACATGGCAAAGAAGTATAGAAGGTTATCTATCTATCTATCTATCAGCCTTTAAGAAAGTCCACTGCTGGACATAGGCATCCCCTAATTTGCATATAGAAGGTTAAATTTTATAAATATTAAGCGGTGCAATTATGTATATTAAACAAAAGGAATTACAAAAAGCTTTCAATGTAAAGTAACCCTTGATAAATTGCATTACGATTTAATTTTGAACCTAGATCGTTTCTCCAGTATTACTTAAGTAATGTCCACTTAACTCGCATCGATAAGCAATCATATTCTATTACTTGATACTGTTATCTGAACAAATCGAACTTAGTCTAATTATTGACATTCAATTAATATGTTAGCAAATTTTTATACAGGCCTCTTTTGGATAATTTCTTTAGTCAAAGAAGAGTGAATGGGCTACCCCATGATAAGATTACCGAAATTTATCAGATTCGATAACATCATTGACGCATAGTCCACTAACGTGAAAACCCTACTTATTTACCGGTTTATTATAATTAAAGCAATAGGTACTTTTTTCGACAACATGTACCTCCGAAAGAGCTCTTGGGTTTCGCATAAACTTTGGTAAGAGATTTAAAGCAAGCGAACTTCAAATTAATGTATTTTGATTTCCTGATAGAAAGAAAAAAACTTCAGCAGTCTTAATTCTATATAAATAACACTAATAGGTATTGCATGTATATATGTTATAGTTGTAGTAGTACCTAAATAACCCAACAATTTCTCGACATACACAACATTGAAGAGTTGTCAAAACGATTCGCGTTCCCCCACGAATTGATAAAATAGCTTCGGCTCACAAATACCCGCAAAAACGATAGAAAAATCTACAAAAGGCCGCGCACTCGACGACTCTCCACGTAAACGCTTTAACTATGTCCCAACCCCATACTTCAGGATTGCTCACTCCACTTGTCTCCAAAAACCCGTGAATATTTTATTGGATTCTCCGCCTAATGACAGGGGCGGAAGAGCCAACTTGGCGTATCGAGGTCGAGATAATGATGGCACTTCAGCCGATGGTTGTGGTATTGCTTCTAATTGGTGGTAAAACTGTTGCACGCGCCTCCCCTATGTAAAATATGTGGGAACTTATGTAAGTAAACGGTTGTTTATAAAGATTATATCACATATCATGTAGGACCCCTAACTAATGCTTATCCTTACTATATAGGTACGGTATACGCCTGTAGTTTTCGATATATATTACTTTAGCAAATCTAACCCAATTGATGTATGGCTGCATGCTGAATAAGGAATCCGGGTGTAATTTACAAGACGAACTTGTAGGAATCTTGCACAATAGTAGTCCAAGTCTAAGATCATTGGTCGCAGAATAGACAGCGCGCTATAGCCTAATTTGGCAACTCACTGCATGAGCATATATATCTACATAATGTATAATGATTCGATGGACTGGACTCATCAAATTGGACTAAGCAACCAAGTACGCGATAACAGAAATAGTTTCATAGAACGTTAAGTCCAATTCGGCCAGTAGTCTTGACGTAAATTAATGTGCGCAAGATATCTTACGTCTCAGATAAATGTTTGTTTTTAAGTTAATAATATTTGTTATATCTCATTAAATTCTGTATGTCCGTGCTACCTATAAAACACGGTATTGTAATAGGGTATACGTGAACATGTATTTATTAATTAAAAAACCTTGACGCCTTACTATGCATAGTGGAAAATAATTCGACAGGATTATTTAAATTAAATAACTGGTAAAACAAATAATCTGAAAGAAGTTGATGAGTGATGATATGAGAAAACTTTATAAATTGTGATTTATTATCTTTTATTCTTATTTACCCTTCACCCGTGAAGGATAAATTACAGAAAGATTTATAGGCTTAAAGATAACCTATCAAATGATATGAACATAGATTTCTTGTCTTTAAATTACGCTTATCTAACTTATCTATCTATCTATAGAAGTTAACTCGTATATGTCATTAAATATGACTTGATTGATCGAAATTTAATTGGAATTATTCTTTATTACTAGTTTTTGACGTTGATTACAACTAATCGACCACTTTTATAACTCATTACTTTAACTTTGATTTATAGGATGATTGCTCATATACATGTAGGTATAACAAAGACATATTACCCTTTCTACACCCCTGTTACGTCTACCTTTAAGTTATATGTTTGCTGCTACTCTCAAATGCGCCTTAAATGATATGTTAACGTATTACTAAAGTCAACATCCCTAATACATCTTTAATAAATAAGAGTATGACGTCTTTGACCGGGACCAAAGTTAGTGTTAGGACACTTTCATGACAAGCGTCTTCTTCTTCAGAAGCAAATACATGAATGGATATAAAAGAAAACTTGGAATTTGACAAAACACGATAAACAACAACAGACTAAGCAAATTTAAAACAGAACGAACTCCTTTAAGTAACAGTAATCAAGGTACATGAACGCTATTATGTGAGAATAAAAATTAATTCCCTGCGTTTTCTGAAACAAAGACATTATGGGACAATGTCGGTTTTAATTAGGTACCGCGACTAATGGCGTCTCGAGAGCGTCAAGCGCGAGCGTACCGCAGGTGCTTATTTAGAATCGGGGCAAACCAAGGAAGGTGCCTGTCACAGTACAGTAAAATCTAGTTAGCGATTAACTATTATTCTTGTAGTTTAAGTTACGGTTGAGCCTTTAATGTTTGTTATGCTACTTCTTTAACCTATACTACTTATTGTTACGTAGAGTTTTTCTTATACTTAACAATAACAATTGTTATTTTTACAATTCGACGGCTTAAATTTGAGGTTGCATTTTCAGAATATCAACGCCTACTATGTCAAATACTACTATTATGTCCGTGTATTAGTGTATGTTTTTTCAACATTTATAATGAGACAGTATCTACCCAGTGAATATTATAATAATAAAGTCTCGTAATCACTTTAATTAATTAGCTATTAGTTGCTTTCCGTTGAAGGATGTCTCCTAATAAATTTAATGAAGCTTCTATTTCTTGTTTTACATATCTATTACTTTTCTATTCATCTTATATCTATCTTTTTTATCTGTATCAACTGATTTTGTTATACTTAAGTAATACCTACGCTACTGCTTCGCTATATCCTCGTTAAAATAGATCATGCATTACCGAGGAAATATAATACACTCTTATAACGAATATCATAAAAAAATATGAATTAAAAATATTCAAACGCTTAATTACTCCGCGTACGTCGCTAATTGTCGTCAGTACGACCGCTGCCATTTTCACTAAATAAAACCCGTTTTAATACTATTCAAGTTCGCGGTTCCATTTGTGTTTTAGAATCTACCACCACACTTCGCATAAAGCGTAAGGCGCTGAAGATGGAACGAAACTAAAGAAATATAAATAACCACGTTAATTCCGCATTGACAGGGATAAAGAGCCGAGTGGTCGTGGTTCTTGTATGCGGTGCTTGGTTCTGCTTCGCAAACCTTGACATTCAGCTCTGTAAACGACTCTCACGGTGCTGTGAACTTCAACTCTAAGGTTTCAGCTAAATTATTCTCTATAACCAACTCATTTTCAAATGTGTAATTATTGTTTTATCGACTGTACTACGTGTAAGGATATTAAAGGAAAAGTTAGCAGCAGCAATGTGTACACTATACAAGTACGTACTTAAATAAGTACTATCTATGAATCCAAAACAACTGTACGTAGTGACATCATATATCATTTTTGATTGAGATACGTTACGACCCAATCTTTTTTTAAATATGTCTATATATCTTTTGTGCATTATAATCTGCAAATCGGGTCGACCGATTGAGATGGAATCGACTGATATTTAAATGGACTAAGATGATAATTTTGCCAACATATCCTGGAAATACTACCGTGAAACGCAAAAAAATAGTACTATAATCTTCATAGGAGTTTGCAAGTATATTACCTACAATATATATATACAATCCACTAAGATATTATACAAAACACAAGAAAGACAAAGATTACTAAGACAAATAAAATAGATAAATTTATAATTGAATATAACAGCTACTTTATATAAAACAGCATCTAGAATTTTATTATTAGCGTAGTTTAAATGCGGTATTTAATGAGTTCATTACACAGCGTATTCAGTTAATTGTCGCAGCTTAGAATGGTGGACATCGGTGGTTTATCGTGGGGCGTGCCTCACGACGCATTCCAGTCGCAGCGACCCGCGACCGTAGTTTACGACCGCGCATTAATGACACGGTTACGACCGGGAAGAGAATCGATTCACGACCCATTTTACTATCGCACTTGTGGTCGACCGTCGGCTGGATCGTGTAGCCGGGGTATCAACACTGTTACAGATATATGTTGTGGGTATTGTTATCGATTATTGTGTTATGTTATGGTACTGTTCCGTGGTTTAGATAGCTTCTGACGCTGGCTTAGAGTTTACTTTGCAGCTTCTACATGTAATAAGTAATTTATATTCGATTAAGGTGATCTGCTATAAGGCGGTTCGATTTCTTTGTCCGATTTTTATGTTAAAAGTTATATACATTCCACTTGATTTTCCACGCATAATTTTTTTTGTGTAGGAAAATTATTTTACCGTTTCTTTACAAAGTTCTTCCGTTTATAAAGTAATATAAGTAAATAAGGACACCTATTCTATTCCTTAATTAAGAATTTAGTTTCGTAAAATATTTTTTGTGTAAAATTTTAAACTGAAGTATGTCTAAATCTTCACAATTAGGATCATCGTATAATAATAATTCTACGTTAAATACAAGATAAAGTTAAGATACGGATATCGCTTCAATATAACGTTTGTTTTATCACAATGATAAGATAAGTACGTATTATGGAGTCGCGAATTAAAAATATAATATATATGTTAATAATATTAGAAATTATTATTTAGGTTATGACTAAAGTTTTTCTCTTGGAACATAATCCAAAAACTTGTTTTGTGAAAAATATATCTTATTTATATGTATTTGTTTCGCTTTTAAAGTATTGCGGGACATTATCAACATTTCTAAATAAATTTATTCGTATTCGAAGTAGAGAACACTATTTTTAAGGATTTGTATGTAGATGAAAATAAATCTCCATAACCTCAGCATCTTGAAAAAAAATTTTAGCTATTTAAAAAGTTTAGTATTACAGACGGACACAGATGTGTCATGAAGTTATACATATTTTTAAATCAGTTACGAGTCATGATGCTATTTATTAACTAAGATTAATCATGCATCTTTAAAACTTGTAACGTTTTATTTTCCCACTTATCACTAATATATTGTAGCATGTTAGAAGCAACTTTTACTGTATATTTTATTTTACAAATGAAAAAGATTATTCTATGTTGGATTTATCTTTTTTACTATTATATATATCTATTTATTTGCGTTAGGGTACTCAATTACCAAAGCAAAGCGAGGGAGTTTATTAGTAAAGATATGTGTATAAACCACTACTACCCATTATCTTTATAAGTTAGTATCACATCTCAATTATTACATTAAATATTTTATAGACCATTGTTAAAAATTAAATAACCCTCCGCTCGGGAAGGTATAAAAAAGTATATCATATTTTATCCTATCGCTTTTCATACATGTTTATACAGAATTAATATTTAAAGGAGAAACTAATAAGTAACAGGCAAGGTAAAAGCAATAATTACTTACCCCTCCCAATTCAATCCCAATACCAAGTTTTCGAGACGTAATTTTTAACACAAAACTACACTTTCACGGCTTACATGTGCGGCTGACATCGCTATAGTCATACCAAATGATAATCTTCCCTGGTCCTATCTCAGAATAATTGTAGATTAGGCAAATGATACAATAATTTGTGATAATTACAATCATCCTTCAAAACTTATTCGCAATCACGCATACAGTCGATCACATCATGTTTGGTGCTAGCCGCCAGCCCGCGATGTCATTTTGACGCAGAATTATATAAACTAAAAACGTGATGTAACGCATTGCTGTATCATAGTATTATCATTTGTAATCTATTGTAATACATACAGAAATCATATCAAACCAAAAATACTCATATCTCCTCAAGGATGTATTCGAAGTTTGTTCAATATTAATCTACGCAAGCATACCGTCATCAATATAAATTAAAAAAATAAAACAAAATTTACATTTTGTTAATAAGCGTTTATAAAAACCAATCGAACTCCTGGAGCGGAAACTCTCTCTAACAAATTACATCGATTATTACCATATAATTATGTATCTAATAGTTGATCAACGTTACCTAACTGAGCAACATCTACAAACATTTTTGTTATCGGATGTTACCCGAGTGTAGGTAAACTACAAATTAAAGTTGATAATATTTTTATTACCAATAATTAAAATTAAAACTCAAACATAAAACATTCTTGTTCGTCAACTTCCATACCATAATCTTGTCGGTAGATTATCTAGCAACCTTTATTTTGTCTCCCTTCCTTGGCAACCACTTGCACAGTGGAAGGGAGGCAAAACTATATAAAAATATGTTATTTTAAAACGAAATAATAATAGTAATAAAGAAAACATATCGCCACACGAGTATTTGGGAATGTTATTGCACAAAAATATCCATAGTTTCTCACAGAACTTTATTCCTTCCACACCTGTCACCTTTAGTTTATAATCAGGAAAATCCACTAGACTACAATTTTGCTGGAAGTTTATTATTACATTATATAAAAACCTTTTGATTGGTTACCCACCAGTCAAAAATATTTAAAATTTTACATCTAAACTTTAATTGCAAATTTGATATATTTGAAAAAAAAAGGTGGGGGTTATTTAGTGTATGCGCAAATGCAACAACGCGACAGTCATGCAAAAGCGGTAGCCGAGTGCAGACGTGTTTAAGTGCCTCACATACTCTTTACTCTACAGTGTAATATCTAATATCTTTAAACGAGCAATTCTTGTATATATATATATCAACTATCTCGGAAACGGCTCCAACGATTTTCTTGAAATTTTGTATTTAGTTAATTTCGGGGGCGATACGGTTTATCACTAGGTTTTATTTTCAGAAAATGTTTTAACCGAGTTTTCTTTTTGAATAAAAACCTCGCACAATATCAATAGAAGACAATGCTAAATTTCGCCATTATTTTTGAAGTTAGAATAGCTCGGTCGGGAACTCGGGCACCTTAAACGCAGGGCACCTGGGTTTAAATCTCGGTCCGATTGTTTCTTTTATTTTTTTGGAGTTCCTTCTTTTTGTGAGATTTTTTTTTATTTATTTATTTTGATAAGATCAAAATATATCATTCATATTTCATCAGTAAGTAATTTGCATTGTTATAAGTAAATAAAATTCCAACAAAACATGATGTAATTACTAAAAAAACCACCGAGCAAAGCTCGGTCATCCAGGAGCTATGATTATTAACACCATTAGGTATTAGATGTCTTGTTAGCTTTAACTTAGAGTTAACTAACATGACTTATTAACTAAAGTCTCGAAGTTTGTCACAGATGTCTGTATGTGTGTGTGTGTGTGTGTGAGTTCCTACTTCTGTATCTGTATTATAAAATACTTTGTACTAGTGTTTCGTAATATAAACTCATTATCCATTGAAACAGATAACCAATATCTTTGTTGAACGTCAACGCTGAGCCAGTCAATCAATCGCTCCAGCTTATTCGTGGACGTAACGCGAGGAAGGAGATTCAGGTCGGCGGTGTGGTTTAAAATTATAATTAGAAGCTCCACTAACCGCGGTTAATGTCGCAGCCGAGCTGAATTATTCATCACCGACCACTCGATGCTGAATCTGAACCAATGTAACGACCGTACGTTGGCATGGGGAATGAGAATCAGTGTGCATGTATTTATTTATTTATTTGTGAATTTACTTCTTTATTCATTCATTTATTTATTTGTTTATTTATGAATTTATTTATTTATTTTATTTGTCACACCAACAAGATATACACTACACACTTTCTAAGAGTAAACAAGAAATAATTAGTGCTCAGTGATAACTCTTATACGTGTAATATACATGAACATTTGAGCGTCGTACTCATATTGCTTTTAGTTTTATAAATAAATATTTCACACGGGAACCATACAGTAAAAAGAATACATATCCAATTTACAAATAATCATTTCTTAAACATTAAGTTTTTAAATAGTACAAAATATAAATCTATTCCCATGACAAAATATTCATCGTGTATACTTTAAAATGTGTGATAGATCATTTGATTCGGATGACAATAAAATAGGATTAAGATTTTCAATTGTCTTTCAATTCCATTGAATTCTATTGATGAAATTTACTCGCAACTTAAGCTTATACACCTTAGACTACTCTGGTGAAATATTAACTTTATTATATCAATCACTGGTCACACATTTTTTACAATGGTTACTTGTATTGTACTTATAATCCAGGCCGATATAACCTTCCCAAGGTTTCTAAGTTGATATGACCAATTCTCGACAGGTGGCGCCACTGTCATTTCAATGAATTACATATTGCCATGGCAGCTTGTGTTGGCATAGCAACGCGTGCAGGGTTCAGCTAGTACTTTATATAAATAGTAGAGTATCCATCAATTAAAGTACAGTATACTACTGCATCCGCAATTTCCAATTCTGATGCCTAGGTATTAAGCAGTTAGATGCCTGATGAATTATTCAGTAGGAACGCAAACCGCTCTCCGACGAATCTCGAATCATAATTTGTTTCGCGGGAAATTTGAATTTAATCATAGATTAAAGTTTCTATTTTATATTGTTGTAACTAATCTATGTTTTGATTGCAAAGTAATCTATGCTCGTAATTAAAAATTACGGGATTAATCTATCATTATTAAGTTTGACGTGGGTTTTATCAATATTTTTATGTTATTGATTTTGAGGCATATTGGCCTAAAGTGAAGCTTAAAAATATCGTGTGTGTGTATATTGTGTACTTACGATCACAGACAACCACACGCACGGAATGTTTTTTTTTTTCTAATAATTGAAAGCGGTACCTAACTAATAATTATAAGAAAATTGTGGAAATTATTCTTTTCAAAATGACAACATTTTCATCTTCACGTAGCATTTAAAGGCTTCCATGAAACGGTTACATTACAAACAGCTATTGCAGGTTTAAGTGTTATTCTAAGAGTACAGTCAGAATTAATACATAACATCTAATCAATAACTTTTAACATGTATATGTATATCAACTTCTTTAAATTGAAAAGTGTGTGTAATGCAATAGTGTTACCGTATATGTCCGATATTAGTGATTATTCAAATTCACCGGTGTATGTCAACCATCATCAATTTGGTGAAAGTTATAGTGTTAGGTTGATTTACTTGATTCAATCAAACACTATTTATTGTAAATAACAAAGTATAGTAACTCTATCATTGTCTTGTAACTTTTTATTTAATAAAATAGGTATTGTCATGTTTTTAAGGAAAATAAAATATCTGACGTTGAACTACTCAGAAAAGATACGGTAATAAAGCACCAGTGAATATTAAAATACACTGATTCTAGGAAGGACAATCTCACCAACATTATTTTTAAAGATACCAGCAAAGTTTAAAGACGTAAATATAACGTTAATTCTTTGGGTGAAAAACGACAAACAAATAAACTTTCCAATTTATAATATTGAGAGTAAAATCTTATGATATTCTTATTAACACTTATTAATAGGACCTATTAACTAAATTTCCAATCACAGTCCTATTTGAGGTTCGTCACAGGTGTCCAAAGGCGCCAAGAGAGTTCGTTTGATATCCTTAATCAATAAAAAAAGTCAGTTTCCGAAATCCATACTAATATCATAAAAGCTAAAGGGTGTTTATTTGTTTGTTTGTGCTTTTTTCACGGCACAACGGAGCATCATTATGCAATGATTTTTGGTGTAATAATAGTTGGGAGGATGAAGAATACCATAGGCTACATTC